>JAHBCN010002836.1:0-84629 GCA_019359885.1 Listronotus oregonensis | reverse complement strand
TTGTAACTTTATAATTTAAAAAGAAATTGGAATCCGTTTATTTTTTTTAATTACCTTTTTTATAAGGAAAAAATTTAATTTGCTTCGATTAAATAATTTGGATCTACTAAATATTTTTTTAAGGTGTTAATTTGCTTACAATATTTGGCAATTTTATAAAACTTTATATTTTACCTTTTAATTCTGCATTATTCTTGGTAATTTAAATGCTCTTAAATATTTACTTTGTTGGGCGGTGTTTACAAAAGCAATAATAGTTCTAGACTATAAGTACACGTATTTAACTAAAACCGTCTCGTGCTGTGAAAGTGGCACATATTGTACCATGTTTCCTTTTACATTAGATATTAATATTCTGTTTAACTTTGGTCTAACAACAAGTAGGATTAAATTTATGTAGAAATGTATTTATATCAGAGTTGACAGAGAATAACGCTAACATTATTTTACTTGGGCAACGTTATTGACATTAAATAAATTACGGGCATTTTTAAAAACACCTAATAATATATTGGTGACCTTTTTAATCTTTTTGACAGTTTTACATAATTTAAAATTTTTTCATTATCGGTTAGTATACGACACACGATATCTTGTTAACACCACACTGAATGATACTCACTTTTTATATGTAGTGCACTTGGTATTAAGAAGACTTTGTGGTTTACCTAAAAGAAACTTAATACCATTTTTTATTTAAAGTAAGTTAATAAGTTATAATTTAATTAGCATCTTTAGGAAAAAATAAAGATATTGTATGTAATAGTTGACTACTATAGGTTTATATTTACAATGTTAAAAAATTATGTTAATTACTGAGCCTTTTTTTCTGTTATATTTTTTTTGTTTAATATACATGTCTTTAATAAAAACATTTACGCAATTTTTGTTTTTAAATTTACTATTTAAAAAGACAACTTGTTCCTAAAAACAAAAATCATTTTAAAATTAAATAAGTTAAATAAAAGGACAACTCTTACAAGACAATTGGTTTCAAGATTAAATTGTTTTTCGGCGACGCGACATGTTCTTTCTGTAACTTTAATTCGAGCAGACTTTTTTTCCATTCTGTATTCTAAATACTTTTTGCTTATTTTTTGTCTCAAAAGTTAAAGAAGTTGACAAATTATGTGCAAATTAATAATAAAACAAGTTTTTTTCCTAACAAATCTAAAGGGGGTTTATACCAGTTGGACTCAAAGTAAAAAGCATTGTTTTAAATAAAATTATTTATTTAAAACAATTTTTATTAACCTAATTATATTTTTTTACACTAAATAAATAAGTAGTGGTAGATTTCTGTACCTTCAAAACAGAACTAAATTGATTTCATCTGGTAAAAACACTTCAATTATATTTTTAGGTAAATGATTTTTCTACAATATTAAAGAACATAAATAATTGCGTTAAAAAATGTCTTTTTTAGTTTAAGAGAATTTTAGGAAAAATCGCTTAACTGTTTGCATAGTTTACTTGATTTGTACTATTTTTTATCAAATATAGTTATGTAAACAAATGTATTGCAAGGGGGTTGCCTAAAGATTGGGGTCGAAAATATGAATATTAAAAAAAATATATACCCCCTTTTAATGTCAATTCATTTTTTTTTATTCTACATGACAGTAGTAATGTACCAATAAATTTGTTTATCTTTATTTTCCTGTATGACAATTTTGGAAATTGCTTCAATTTTAAATTTAAAAAGGCTTTATTTATAAAATTTAAAAAATGTTACAGGGAGTATTAAAAATGTTTCATTTCTTTTTATCATAGCCTTGACCATAATTTTTAGGCGACCCATTTGCAATACATTTTTTCACATACTGTATTTAATAAAAATAGTATATTGTGCAACAAGTTTTGAAAAAGATCTTTGCACACGAGTATGAGGTTTGTGCACGAGCCGTAGGCGAGTGCACAATCATACGAGTGGTGTGCAAAGAGTCAGTTTCAAACGTGTTGCACACGATACTTTTTCTACGACTGCAGAAAATAATGATTAATATGCGATTTTTATTATTTTTTATCTTTTAACTTTTGACAGGACTGTGTGAAAATTTTTTATACGTCGTGTGAAAAGTTTTCACACGCTTATGTCAAAAGTAAATGACAGAATAAATCATATTGAAAGACAGAACCGTGTGCAAAAAAAACATATTTTCCTTGCACACATTGTGCGCAAAATACAATTTTCAAAGCTTGTTTAGCGTGTGCAAAACCCCATTTTCTAAAGCAGTCGTATAAAAATATTTTTATCTGGTTGACAGTTAGGTCAAGGTTTGTTGATATGTCGTCTAGATTTTAAATCATACGTGTGTCTTTGTTCAGCAAAACAAATAGGATGGTGTTTTTTACGCACTACGATAATAGAAAACTGTATTATAAATTTATATCTCAAAAACATATTATTAAAAATATTAACATTACCTAATAAAATTTTACTATTTATTACAAATAAAAAAAAATTGAAATATAAAATTTTTAAGAGGTATAAATTGATTATTGCAGGTAAACAGGACATATTTACAATACAAATACAAAAGTAAGAGCGTTTGGCATAAACTATAGCAACAAAAAACCAATTGATGATAAAGTTTAATACCGTGTTAATTAAAATTCACACAAAAATATAAAGATTGCAAAACAAAATTAAATGTACCCTGACAGCTGTTTGCCTATTTCCAGGGTTTTATTTTGTTCATTATTTTTTTTTTTGTTAAACCAATCTTTATAAATTGTAAAAATATTTTTATATCCAAATAAATTTTCTGAATATTCGGTATTCAAAATTAGATCCGGTGCTATAGAGTCTATATTGTTGGAAACTGTTATTGCTTTTGTACACGACCAACTTAAATGAAACAAGGACATTTGGTATGTACATTTAATTTAAACGTTCGTTGGTATAAGAGAAACTACAAAATTATTTACTGTATATAGTGGAGCCCAGAGCCAATTCTACTATTAATTGGTTTAAAGAAAACTACATAAGGTAAAGGGCGGATTCCATAATTATTTACATTGAAAGTTTTTATTTAAATAAAAGCTATTGAGAATTTACTTTAAATGAACTACAACGTAAAATGGCTTTTATTGTTTTTTATGTTCAATTGACCCCAAAATATGATGGGTGCATTTTTAAAAGAGGGGTTAATTTTTCCATTTTTTAGAGTTTTAATTTTAACTCAAATTTTATGCACTTTCGTACACACACGTTACCAGAAAAGTTGTTTTAAGATAAATTGCCAATTAAAATGTTATCTTCTAAAGTCCAAAATTTTTTTTTGAAAAAAGCATGTTCAAAAAACTAAGCAAAACAAAACAAAAAAAATTAATTGTTTTTTAATTTTCAAATTTTGTCTTATATTTTTTTTACGTAAATGTAGTTATAGGTATTGTTTTACAAAAAAAAATATTTGCTTGTTTTTTAAATAAGTTGTCGGTTAAAGCCTTTGAAATTTGTAGTAACTGAGATATGATTTTTTAAAGTTGGCTACTCTCGTCGTATTTTTTTTAAATTTTAAATATGTTTTTTAAACTTTCTCCCATAACTTTTATTTCTACCGATTTTAGTGTATTCAATATGAAAAAGAGGAAAAATCCTATTTTACTATCTTTAAAAATTGGCCTAAAATAGAATTAATAGTAACTGGGAATTTTTTAAAATGTCCTAATCTTTACCGTTTTCTCCTAAATTTTAAAATTTTATCAATAAACTACTTTTTTTTTAATTTGTCACCTCTTTACTATTATATTAGTCCTTTTTTATATTTAAAATTAACCAACTATGTTTTTTAATATTACGATATTATTTCATGAAAAGCTTGAGCCAAATTGGAAAATAGAAATTAACCTTAAATCTTCCTCATAGAAAACTTCTTAATAGTTATTTGTTTTGCTGACTGATCTTTTTATATTTAGATATTTTAATATTAAAATTATTTAAAATATTTTTAATATGAATATAAAATTCTTTTTGCACCATCTTCTGCAACAACTTCTTATAATTATTCAGTTACATCAGTATCCTTACAATTGACGCCCATAAATTTTTTTGCAGACAATAAGGCAATTTAATCCCCACTTTTCGCAGCCATAGTTTCTCTTACATCCTTTAATACACCCACAAGCTATTTCTGAACCAAACCTTGCCGCCCAAAACGATTGGTAATTGGTATTAGTCCATGTTTCAAATTTTTCCGACCCTAGTTGAGATAAGCTAATTTTAAAATGTCATATCTCGGTAATTATTAAATTTACAAACTTTGCAAAAGCGCGATTTTTAACGTCGTAATATAAGATAAATCCACAATTTAAGAACGTTTAAAAAAAATTGAAGAAAAACATTACAAATAAAAAAAACGAAACGTTTTAAAGAACATGATAGCAGCTTTTTTTCTGTAAAGCAATATCTATACCTACATACATTAACGTAAAAAAAGTTACAGGGCAAAAGTGGAAAAATAAAAAAAGTCTTACTTGCGGTTTTCTTACCTCGTTTTTTAAATGTACTTTGGTCAAAAAAAATTGTAGTGCCTCTCAAAGATAAAAATTCGATACGAAATTTAATTTTGAAAAACTTTTCTGTTGACGTCTCTGTACAAAAAGTGCATAGAATTTAATTTAAAATTAAAAAACTGAAGAGGGGAGAAATGCACCTCTTTAAATAGTGGCACATTGCGGTTTTTTATATTTTGGGGTCAATTAAACATATAAAACAATTAAACCCATATAACGTTGTAGTTCCTTTTACCTCCTTTTTTTTGACGTAATCCAAAATTTAGTAGGTTCTAGCGTCATTTAATTCTTATAGTAAGATACATTATTTTACATTAAAAAAACTTAAAAATCCAACCCTTAACTGTCTTAAAAAAAGAACAAAAAAAAGTTTTAAATTTCTTAAAGAAATTGTTCTTTTAGCTTTTGCTTTTCCTATCATATAAAGGAACATTTACTGATATCGGGTTAGGATTGTCAATATTGGATAACGTAGTTGGCAGGAAAAAAGCGCCTGTCACTAACATCGAAAAAGTATTACTCGAATAAATCTGCTTCCTCTTATCTTACTTTATTGACAGCAACATCTTAGGGTGAAAATGGATTTGACTTATCTTGTTAAAGTTATATTAATAATTTAAACTGTTTAAAAATGTAACAAAAATTAATATATTATTAACAAAAAAAATCAATTAGTAAAAAATGTAAAAAAATAACATAAGTTTACTTATATATTTTTTAAGATGAACAAGATTTCAGATTTTATAATGCGTGTATTAGTGAAATAGTGGTTAGTATATTTAAGCGCCAATAACACCAGATAGACGCCATTTTGAAAGGGTTTTTAAATATTGATTTTAATGGAATCTACATGGTGTCCCAAAAGTAATGGGACACAGAGCAACAGCAGATTACTTAGGTCGTAAATAATGCAATTAACGTAAACTTGCCTTATCCCAAAGTTGATAATAAATAAGATACAAAGTGTTAAACTTTTAATTTTGTTTTAGTTTTTTGTAATAATTTCTTTACTAAAAGACATAGCGGTACAAAATTGGGAATTTCTGGGTTTTTTAAGGCGAGAAATTCAAATTCGTCCATACTTTTGATGTTGCTAGTAGAGGGCGCCAGTCACGGCCTACCTCACTTGTTTTGGATTGCACTACTTTTTTTAAGCTTAGTATATTCACCTTTTTATTAAAAAAGAAGTTACTATAATTCCCGCTGCTTCAAAAATGTTCACCTTATTTAGATCTCTAGGAGCAACTTTTCGAGATAAACGCATTTTAAAGGACCCCGCAATTTTCCTACGGAAAATGGGTTTTTGTTCAATTGTATTAAATTTTGCAAAGTAATAGTTTCTAACACGCTAATCAAAAGTCTCTACGGGCACAAAACCCAACAACCCCTCCAACCTCCACAAAATCAGCCCTCAAGGTTATATATAAATGGACATAACTATGATTAATTTAAGTTATCATATTGACTCTTTTTAAAAAAGTTACATATCTGTATAAAAATAATAATAAAATTTAATTTTAAAGTTTAAAGCCCCAAAAATTAATCTGTTTATTAAATAAATTTTATTTTAAAGTAAAGATAATTTTATTGTAAATTCGGTGGTATAGGGCTGCTTGCAAAAATTGGTCACGGATCAGGGCTTTAAAGGTTTTTTTTTTAATTTTAAATTTGAAAAATTTCTAGCAGCTTTAACAATTCATAACATAAAAAGACATATGGTAAAAAGTATGGATGCTGATGTAAATTAATAAAATATATAGATAAAAATAACACAGAGTGTACCAAAAAGCTGTAATAATTTCTTTAAATTTAAATTTTAAAAATTTCCAAAGGCTTTATTTATAAAATTGGTATATTAGTACTATCATGTATTGATTATTTTTTTATTTATAGCCTTTACCATAAATCTTTAGGCCACCATGGGCAATATTATATTTGACAAAAAATAATTCTTGTTGGTGGATAGGTAAAGGTCGTCTTTAATTCGAATCTAAGACTACCGGAATATTTAAATTAAGTCCATAATATTGAAAAAAAGTTTAAATGCAAAATGTCTACCGTTAAGTTAGAAGTTTTTGCTTTTTTTGTACTGAGCGCACTTGATTTTACTTCTAACTGCAGAACATCGACGTATTGGGCAAAATGAGAATACAATGAACCTTTACTGTAGCATAAAATTGGACTGTATGTTGGTTTGGCCAGAATCTCAAAATGACATTTTAAAAGATTAAATTTTTTGTTACTGTCAAAAATATGTTCCTTACACCAATAAACCTGTGGTGTGCTATTACTTGTTGTTCTAGGTCTCTTTTGATACTTAGTAGAGGTATCATCACAAAAATTCGTTTTTAAAAAAGAAATTATAAAAGCCCACCTTAAAACACTACTTTATCCGGATTTTTGCAAAATAATGACCGTCATCATGTAACGAACTAACTTTGAGGTGGCCAAAATTACCCGTTTACACCCACCGCTGTATTCGCATGTCGATGTCGTGGTTGGGCCCAGAAGGATCCTTTGTAACATGCGCTAGAGTTGCTGGTTATCGGCAACTCTCTTGGCTAGCGTATGGAACGGGATCCGAAGCTAAGATGAACACAAGGCTTTAACTCAAGGTGTTAGCATACCGTGCTGATGAGTGAATGACATCCTGTGCCTTAAACAGGTGTCTCCAACGGTGCCTCTGAGATACAGGGCGACCTCTCAGAGTAAGCCTTACTGCGGTAATGCGGGGCTCTGATGTGGTGGACTATTACTTCCCTAGCTCCAAACATAGGAAAAAGGTGACAAAGGTGCGCTGACCAAAACGGATAAATCCGTTTCGAGAGGTGCCACTCAAGGTCACAAGCAGACAAAGGTGCGCCGACCGAAACGGGCGAATCCGTGTCGTAAGATGCCCCTGAAGTCACCGGCGCCTGGTTCACGGGGAAGGACTAATCCATCTCGAACAAACAGGTGCTTAGAGAGGATTCCCTGAATCCAAACAGAGGCGGACAGAACCGCCTTTATAGGAAAAAGGGTTCCCTGGCTTTAAACAGAAAGCAAATAGGACCGTTTTCATAGGATAAGGCCGGAGATGTAGCCTCAGAAAGAACATCTGGTTCCTGTAACAAGGACCTTGTAGCTACCCACGTCACTAGACCGAGAGAGGAGGGCATGATGGATCCAATCGTCTGCTCATCATATTCTCCAGGAGACAGGGATACCTGAACACATCAGAGCACATTGTGCTCGTGTCCGGTAGCGACACGAGAAACAGGAGATGTAAAAACTCTCTCCTAATCTGGTAGCGGATTCATTAGAAGTCCGATCCTGTTGGGAGAAATATAAAAAGGTCTGAGCCACAATAGACCGAGCGGTCGCAGTGGAGGGCGTAAAAAGTCCACTCACTTTAAACCTACCATCTAGCCTTACTGTGGTAATGCGGAGCTCTGCCGTGGTGAATTATTACTTTCGTAGCTCCAAACAGAAAGCGGACGGAACCGCTTTCATAGGAAAAAAGTGACAAAGGTGCGCTGACCAAAACGGACAAATCCGTTCCGAAAGATGCCCCTGAAGTCACAAGCGCCTGTTTTACGGGGAAGGGCTAATCCATCCCGAACAAATAGGTGCTTAGGAAGGGATCCCTGAATCCAAACAGAAGGCGGACAAAACCGCATTTATAGGACAAAGGGTTTGCTGGCTTTAAACAGAAAACTGATAGAACCGTTTTCATAGGAAAAGGCCGGAGATACGGCTTCATAAAGAACATCTGGTACCTGTAACAAGGAACTGGTAGCTACCCACGTCACTATACCGGGAGAGGAGGGTGTGACGGATCTAATCGTCTGCTCGTCATACTTTCCAGGAGACAGGGACACCAGAACACATATTGTGCTCGTGTCCGGTAGCGGCTCGAAAAAAGAGAGATGAAAGAATTCTCTCCCAATTTGATGTCGGATATACTAGAAGTTTAATAATTTTGGGCAAAACATAAAAAGGTATGAACCACAATAGACCAAGCGGTCAAAGTGGACGGCGTAAAAAAATCCACCTACTTTAAACCTAACCCAACCTACCCGTTAACAAAATTTCCTAATTTATTAAATTCCATAAAGGTGTTCCAAAATCCAATAGAATTCTTAAAGTTTTATACGTTTTCTAAAGGTACTGTAAAATGCGCTCTGCTTTTTTTAATATTTATACAATGTTGACGGAACTAAGGAGCAAATGGGTTACATCTAAAAATCCGGCACCCACGGTACCTACTTCGGCTTTGTATAACCCGTCATAAAAAGTTATTTTTGCTAAAATATTAAAAATAGAATTTCTGGGTAAATACTTTAACCATCTGGTAAAGATAACATAAATTTTAATAATTTTTATCGTTATTTAAATACACAATAACGCAAAAATATTTGCATTAACATTGGGTTTTTAATTAAAAGTCCTTTTAAAATACGCATTTAATAAAGTGGATCCCTTTTTAACGATGCATATAAAACTTTAATAATTTTTTAAAGTGTTCAAAAAAATAGGCTTTTGCAAAAGTAAGCAATTTAATTAAGTAATTGATTTTTTCTTCTAGCAGATTAATACATTTTTATATTGACTATCTTTTTGAATTACTGATTTCTAGAAGTAATATATAAATTTTTTATATTATTTATAATTTAAATAGCCTAACTGTAATACCAAAATAGCGTATTTTTTACCATATTTTTTTCCTTAATATAGGTTTTAATTATTAATTTATTTCTTTATATATTTATTTTTTTTCGGCAAAAACCAATTCACTTTTGAAATACTTTTTTTGTTTAAAATCTAAGTAGCTACACAAAATAAAGGTCTAGTTATTCCTCTGTCCTAATCTTCTTTTCCATTTATCGTACTTTACAGACTCTAAGTTTTATTTGGAATTAAAAGTTAAAAATTCGTTAAGTACGAATGCGCTCTTTTATAATCTTTTAAGCTGTCTGCGCCTTTGTTGGCCTAAAAATGGACCAAATGCTAGCTAGATTTATTTTTCTTTCAACTCAAATGTGAAAGTAAATAAATCTAAAACATATATTTTTTTTAATGATGTACAAAAACAAAAAAATGTAATTGTGGTTTTATTTTTGGTTTTCGTAACTTTCAGTATGTAAATACAAAAAAAGTTGGCAAATACAAATTTTTAAAAGAAGAAAATGCTGTTGTAAAATTTGTGTACTTGTTGTCATTGAATGCGTCGTATAAGTTTAATTGGGTAGTGGTTGTTAGGTAAAATGGTTTTTATTTTTTTAATGTTTTTTCTTGATATTCGGGAGAGGTTACAAAATGCGGATATTTTTGTAAAATTTATCTATTTTCTCTAAGGGAAGGCAAAAAAAATCATTTTTATTTGCAAATTCCAATGGAAATTTTCTTTACCAAAGTGTTTCCCTTGAGGCCAATAGCATCTGATATGTATGTATTTGGTGTACTTTTTGGATAAAAAAATTAAAAATCCTAGATCCACCATTGAATGTAAATAAATTATTTGTTTTAGTTTTATATCGATATTAATTTAATTTCTTACTTAAATTTTAACTAATTTTTAACTTAACCTGCCCATCAAACTTTTATTTTATATTTAGTGGTTTTTTCAAAGATTTATCAACATATATCATTTTTTTTTAGCTTTTTAATTTATTTTACTTATAGATGTAGAAAAAATTAAATTTCGTTGATATCGACTTAATTACTTATAATCGATGTAAGTAGACACTTTGTTTTAAGTTTATATCGACTTTGAAACATTTCTTTTTTATCCATTACCTAAATTATAATTAATTTCTTAACAAACCTTTATATTAAATGTTCCAAATTTTAATTGCTGTTTTTAAAAAATGTCTAGTATTATATCTTTTTTTTATTTAGTTGTTGGGAGCATTGTTGGGAAAATTTGGAACAGCAAAAAACGGTTGGTAAAATACAATTTTCTTTTCTCTGAAGACAGTTATATGTTTAAGCTTTGGGCGCCATTTGTTAGCAGATTTTAATTTTCTTTATTTTAGAGATATTATTATTTTTTGCATGAAAATGTCAGTAATTTGGCCTTTCTGATAACTTTTTTACTGTTAATAAAATAACTCAGTGATTGGAAATTTCTTTTTAAATGGTAACGTATTATTCTAGGACATGTAGATATGTACTTAGAATTAAATTTGTCTAATTTAATGATTAGGAAACACCAGTGACACTATATTATTATCTTCAAAGTCATTTAAATGACGTTTTTAAAGTGACATCAATAAAAATTGACGTTAAAAGTTAATAACCGGATTTAAAAAAAAATCCATGTCTTGTATGCAAAATATGTTTTAAAAACTGTTAAAAAAAAATGTTGTTTGGACGTAAATTCACCTTCATTTAATTGTTTTAGTGCATATATTAGATCAGATCAATTGACTACTGCAAAAAAAATTTAGACACAAATATGTTCAAAAATATTTTTTTAATGGGGGTGAATACAAAAATGCTTCTAATTAAATAACGCCCAGTTACTTAATTTTTTTTTACTTGTAGATGTAGAAAAGGCACTAAAACATTCAGTTTCGATTCTTTATTTTTTTGAAATTCATTACCGTTCTAATTTAAAATCCTTTATCCAACAGGCTACGAACATAGCGGTAAAACACGTGGTAAGAGTAATTTATATTGGTAAAGCTGAAGAAACAGACAAATTATACCGTCATTACAAAACTTGGCAGAAAGTTTAACGAAATGCCTTTGCTTTCTGGTTTTCCTTTGGCAAGATTTTCCTTTCTAATTTCTTTTTTTGAACAAGTGAGAAAATAATATAAACTTTATATAAAATGGAGGTAGTTTTTTAAATATGGCTGTAGATAATTAAAAAATAATACGTAATTTATTTAAAAAATGGAATGCATAATGAAATAAAGTACTGTAAGCGGAATAAATAAAGTAAAATACAGTTTTTTAATACGAAATTAGACGATTTGGAAATTTAAAGAAAGGAACTACTGGCAGGTTTAAGAGTTTAGACACACTAGAAATAAAAATACAAATCAAGTGGGATGTTTATAGGGTCTGGTTATATGTATTGGTAATGGATGCATAAAAGTGCTTCGTTGGAAACTGATACAGCACGAATTTTTTTGGCAAAATTTGTAAAAAAAAATCATCGAATACAGACAGAGCGCCCTACATTGCTAAACAAGACAAGGAAGTGTTTTTGTAAAAATAATATCATTAACATTGCAAGCCGTTCTTCCTTGGATGGAATTAAAAATTCTTAGGTTATGCAAGACACCATTTGCCAGACTGGAAATAGTATTCCAAGCGAGGTCTTATTTGGAATACGTTCAGAGGGTAAGTTCCAGATCGAAAATTTGAATGAGGGCGGAGGAAGCAGATTTTTATATCACGTGGTCTGATAGTAGGTGATCTGCTTATAGAACATGTTATATGTGCTAAAAGGTAAAACTAAGGAACGGTTTTAAGCAAAGAGAGCAAAAAAAAGTCAATAAGAAACTTGGCCAGAGTATACAAATTAGAAGTTTTTGACTCGTAAAAGGAATCAAACACTTAAAGCCAAGGTAGTAATGTACGGTTTGAAGTAAAGAAAATTTAACTTTGTTAACACAAGACTTAAATATTTGGAGGTTTGAGAAAGTGATACCTTTGCAGGCGGCAGGTTTCACAGTCTTAAGGGACAAAAGAACAAAGAAAGTGGTGGCCATACCAAATAAAGTGTAAAAAGATACATTGGAATAAAACTACGTGTGTTTCTATTGTAAAATGCTAAATAAGTAATTATATTGGCTTATTTCTCGAAGAAAAAGCCGTGAAAATAGTGAGTGGCGAAAATATGGAAAACATTTATTTAAAAAATCCGGTATTGGGTTTAAAAAAAAATGCTCGCATACGTCTATAATAATTTTTTCTTGCGCATTTTTTGCACTAAAAAATATACAGGGTACGTCAAAAAGTAGATTTTAATACCAAAGTTGATTTTTGTTAATAAAACACTATTTTTTAAAATCCATTTTCAAATTCTGTGTTAAATTCTATCCTATTTTTAGCTCTTTTGGGGCAAAAGGCAAAAAAATAATTTAAAATTAAGTACACACCCTTAGAGGTAAAAAAAAATTAATTGGATCACCATTATGACTTGTGTCAGTAATTAAAGTAAATATGGGGCATTTAAATGAAACTCAACGAATTGAAATTTTTTAAATTTTTATTGGATATGAAAACAAAACAAGAACTCAAGAAGAAGTTTGTAATTTGTTTAACGCAAAATATCCAGAAAGGCCCAATACAAAAAGTAAAATTAAAAAAAATATATTAGAGAAACAGGGACAGTCAAAGGTCGTTTACGGCCACGTCGTACAAAAATTAATGAAAATCCAGACCTCTTAAGTTTGAAAATCTAATTTTGGATTTTAAGGGTGAAAAAACAAATTTTATTTATTTTAGGTGTCTTGGACCTGTTTTTGGAGGTTAGGAAAAAATGTGACCTGTTCGCCAAATTCTGACCACGGATTCTTGTTTAGGCAAAAATATATCAAAAACCATATGTAACATCTCTTGATCCGATACTTTATTTTGCCTGGTTGGGCCCAGTAGGATCTTTTGTAACATGCGCTGGAGTTGCCAAATAATGGCAACTCCAACCCGCTGGGGTTGCCGGTTATCGGCAACTCCAGCCGCTAGCGTATGGGACGGGATCCAAAGCTAAGACGAACACAGCTCAAGGTGTTAGCATACTGTGCTGATGAGTGAATGACATCCTGTGCCTTAAACAGGTGTCTCCAAAGATGCCTTTGAGATACAGAAAGACCTTTTGGGGTATCTAGCCTTACTGCGTTAATGCGGGGCTCTGCCGTGGTGGACTATTACGTCCCTAGCTCCAAACAGAAAGGGAACAGAAAAATTTTCATGGAAAAAAAGTGACAAAGGTCACAAGCAGACAAGGGTGCGCCGACCGAAACGGGTGAATCCGTTTCAAAAGGTGCCCATGAAGTCACAGGCGCCTGTTCCACGGGGAAGGCCTAATCTATCCCGAACAAGCAGGTGCTTAGAAAGGGATTCCTGAATCCAAACAGAAGGCGGACAGAACCGCTTTTATTGGGAAAAGGGTTCCCTGGCTTTAAACAGAAAGCGGATAGAACCTTTTTTATAGGTAAAGCCCGGAGATACGGCCCCAGAATCAGATACCGGAAGAGGAGGGCATGACGGATCTAATTGTCAACTTGTCATACTTTCCAGGAGACAGAGACACCAGAATACATATTGTGCTCGTGACCGGTAGCGGTACAAGTAAAGGGAGATGAAAGATATTGAAACCATTAGAAGTCTGATCCTATTAGAAAAAATATAAAAAGGTGTGAGCCACAATAGACCAAGCGGTCGCGGTGGAGGGCGTAAAAGGATCACTCATTTTAAACCTAACCTAAACCCACCTTTATGACTGTTAAAGTAACTGAGTGATAATTAAAAAAAATGTTTAACTTTAGTTTTTTTAAGTAGCAAAGAAATATCAATTTTACTGCTTATTATTTAAGTAGCAAAGTTTAAATGCGCCGGATAAAATAATAAATTAAAAATAAAAAAAATCATAAATAGGATATCAGAAGAACGTTGCTTTTAATAACTATGCTTCCGTTTCATATAACTTTTCATATTTACTATTTTTAAAATACATTACATAAAGGGTTTTAGTCTTTTAAATGAGCATATTAAGCGTGGATAAATAAAAAAAAATCCTCTAAAAGTTAAAAAATTACACAAAAGTCTTAATATCCTAGATGCTCTTTTGCAGTTTGGTCAAATGCTCATCCATTTTAAATTAAAACGGGTTTATTCCTCATATGTAATACAGGTAAATTTATTGGCAAATAAACGCATAAAACCATCCAATTGTGTCCTAAAGCACATATAAAGGAAATCCATTTCGGAATACTATTCCGATATTAGCATTTGAACAAAGCAGGTAAAACAATGCTGAATATAGAATTTGCTCTCTAGTTATACATTATACTGCGGATGTTGTCTTTGCATATTTGTGTGCTTGAAATATTAAATCGATTAAATAAAACAAATCCCTAAAATAAATAGGGCTGAAATTCCGGGGTTCTTATACGAATAACTATTTTTTTAAGATTTGTTATTATTTAAAATATTTTTTTACATATTAGGTAGTATTCGATAAATGTCCTACAACTACTATAATTTTTTTAATGCAAATTGAAATATCTATTTCTTCATGTTTAAAAGGTGCCTCTATATTGCTAAAGATAATTTACTTGCATATATTTTATCCTACTCAAAAAATAATTTAGCATCATTTATAAAATATTAACCCTACAATCTCTGAAAATAAATAAAAAAAAAATTATGTAGTGGTTCCAAAAAAAAGTATTTAAAAAAAATATTTTTATATTAGTTTGATATTTTCTTGTTTTTGGAATACTACACTGATATAAGATATTAAAAATTAAGTTTTTGGCATTGAAATGTATGGGGGTGATTTATAAGGAAATGTCAATACTTCAGGTATGTAATCAGGATCGAAAAATAAACATAAAAGTCTTTAAAAATATGGATCCGCAAGCCTTAGTTTTCGAGAATCAGGGTGTTAAAATTTATATTTAATTTTTCTATTTTTCAAATAAAATCTATGATAATGTAAATATTAAAGTAAAAATTTGTATTCGGGGGTTTTTTGATATGACGGATTCGAATCTTATCTTATTACGGCTCCTACTTAGAGGGGGCGCCATCTACACGTCTTTTTACAATTTTAAACAACTACAACTTTTTGGTATGGCCATGTATTACATTTTTAAGTAAATTAAATAATTGTTTTGTCATTTTTACGTCAAAAAGGTATATGAACAGCCGTTTTCGAGATATTTGGTTGTAAAAAAATAACGACGCATCTGATTTTATTATAGCAAAACTAAAAAAAAAATAAAACATAATGTATAATTTAACAATATGTTTTTAATTTTCAATAAAATTATTGTTCTTAAATTATGTACGGCAAAACATAAGCTAGGTTTTATTATTTTTAAAAATTCCACCATTTACTTCTAAGCACATGTCAGCTTTGTGGTGAACACCCTGTATCTCGGAAACGAAGGCCTTGCGGACCCATATTTGTTAGAGTTTTATGTTTATTTTGGGACCATGAGTACGTACCTGAAGTTATGACATTTCCTCAGGAAGCACCCTGTATAATATGAATAATATTTTGTTTTTTTGGATATACAGGCTGTCCGAAAATATCTTTTGGATAATTCTATGTGTGATTCTACATGTTAAATTATAAAGAAAAGTTTATATGAACATAGGTCCTCAAATTCGCCATAAGGTTGCTATGGCAATTCGAAAGTTGCACCGGGACATAGGTTTTATTTTATATCTCTGGAACCGTTTCATATAGCCATCTGAATTTTGGCATATAAATTGCTTTTAAAAGCAGGTACTTTTCAGTAATTTTATCAAATTATTATTTTAGTCAGGGGCGTACCGACAAGGGAGGCCTCGAATTAATTTTTTCACATTTTTAATAAACGTAATATTTTTGCAGTTTTCTTTAGAAATTTTGATTTTGCGGTATAAATGACATGAAAAAGGTATTCCTGTAGAAAAGCTGTAAGGCTAGCAAGCAAAAGAGTATTTTGGCATTTTTGAAAACGAGAGAACAATATTTTTTTTAGTTAAATTGTTATTAACACAGTAATAATTAAATAAACTTTATTTTTAAACCTTAAATTCGTTAACCGAAACTAGAGTTACTAGACCTTTTTTTTTATTTTCAACTTAGCATCTATATAGGCCTACTTTGATGTAGAAATTTGTATTATTATTGGCCGACCATGCATGCACTATTTTCTTTGAAGAGTGTTTTCTCGAAAACGGCTAGCCTGACAGGTTTTTTACAGAAATACTTTTTAGGTCTTTTATACCGCAGAATTAGAATTTCTAAAAAAACTGCAAACATATAACGTTTAATAAATATGTGAACAAGTTAAATCGAGGCCTATCCTGTCGGTACACCCCTGATAAAATAATAATTTAGTATAAACACTGAAAAGTACCTACTATTAAAAGCAATTTATATGCCAAAATCCAGATGGCTATTTGAAACCGTTCCAGAGATATAAAATAAAACCTTTATCCCGGTGCAACCTTTGAATTGCCATAGCAACCTTATGACGCATTTGCGGACCTATCCTTATATAAACTTTTCTTCATAATTTAACATGTAGAATCGCCCTTAGAATTATTTGAACGGTATTTCCGGACACACTGTATATAAAGTACCAACCTTTGTAGTTTTTATTTGTTATCTATTAAAAAAATAATGTGAATAAAAGTAAAAATCCAAAACTCAAAATTGGCCTTTAAAAATTAAGGATAAAATATTGAATTAACAAGTTTCTTTTTTTGCTAAAGATATGCTTTATATTATAATATTGAATTAATTTGGTATAGAAGATTGCAATAGTTAATTGACCTTATAAACTTGCAAATCAAATCCAATTAGGGAAAAAAATTAAAATAATATTTGCCATTCTTTGCTGATCGACAAAGAAAGGGTTTTGGGAATTATTTAACCTTTATAGTCCGGGAGCCGGCAATCTTAAAAGTCCCGTGATCGCGGATTTGTAAAATTTTTATATAAATTAATAGCTTTTAGTTATAGGAACACAATGGATTCGGTAAGCCTTGATTTAGTTGGCCAAAAATATTTAAAAAAAATTAATTATTAAAAAAAAAGCAAAAATGTTTTTTTTATGTGAACTTTAAAAATATTTTGGTACGCGTGTCTAAAAACGGCCGGAAATATCGGGCTTACCAGTTTTATTCTATACGGGCTCGATTCACATCAATAATAATTAGTCTTAAATTAAATCATTTTACTCTGTAGTAAATGTTTTCTGTAAAAGTATTCTTCTATCACTATTAACATGACTATATAATATTTATATTAATCCCATTTCATGAAAAATTATTCTTATTTTTAATTTTTCTATACATAAAATAGTCCAATACAGAACATTGTATGAGATTTTTGGTTCAGGATCAAAGCCTGCATAAGTTTTCTCTGTCTATCTACTATATATTTAAAATTTACGTGCCTCCATTATAGGACGCGTACAAGAAAAATAAAACAATACAATTTATTGATACAAAATGAAGAGTATCAAAATATTTTTGAGCATTTGACGGATCCACAAGACATTAACAATAAAGAAAAACAGATATAATACAACGATTTACTAATGAAATGTAGAATGTTGAAAATAGTGATGTGAATGCTGCAAGATTTGAATTATTTTTGAAGTTCTTTGCAAGTACAAGTGACAAAGAAGAATTTTACAAAGGCATGATAAATTTCAATTCGAGTAACATTCCGCCGTGCTGGAAAACTTTATCACAAAAATTCTACGCACAATATTTGTTAATAAAATGTGGCAAAATGCTACAGAACCATCATGCATTTCATATGACCCGAGCCAATGTGGATGGCAATTTTCGGAAAATAATAAACTCGAACCATTGTGATATAATGGCCCAGCGACACCATTAAAAGTAGAAGAAATTCTGAGTCAACATGAAAACGATGAAGAATGTGACGAATCAGAGGATGAGAGACGTTATGATTGTGATGATGATAGTTAAGATGAATAATAATAAATATATTTTGTTTCGTATAAAAAATTGTTTATTGTTTTATCTTGAATTAATAAATTTATTACGATATTTAAATCAACTGAACAAAAAATTAACTCAAATAAAAATGTTGCTATATTTCCTTTGATCATATTTATCCTTTTACAACTTGTTGCATGTAAAATAATTTAATCTAAGACTCATTATTATTGATGTCAATCGAGCCCGTATAAAATAAAACTGGTAAGCCCGATATTTCCGGCCGTTTTTAGACATGCGTACCAAAATATTTTTTAAGTTCACATAAAAAGAAAAAAAAAGTTTTTTGGGAATAATGGGGAAATTTTACCCCTTAATCACACCCTTTAAATAGGTAGGCCCTTTCGGCTGGATAAAATTGGTAAGCTAGTTTTTTTACGTTAAATTACAAAATTTCCTATTATCGAAATTCGCGATGACGGGAAACATTTTTACTTTTTTTTTAATAATTAATTTTTTTAAATATTTTCGGTCAAATAAATCGAGGCTTACCAAATGCAATGTGTTTCTATAACTAAAAGCTATTAATTTATATAAAAATTTTGCAGATCCGCGATCACGGGACTTTTAACATTGCCGGCTCCCGGACTGTTAGGATAATGTCAAAATTAAAATTAAAATTAAAAAAATTAAGGATATTCCAAAAGCATTTGGTAATTTTTTAATTTTTATTTGTATCTTTTGCTGTATCTCTAACGGTCCGTTCAAACAACACCGATTTGGAAAATTTAAATCGTTTTTTTCATCGTGTACTGCATTGACGCTTATATTTAAACGGACATGTTCTGACCTCAAAACTCTTATGGTAATTTCATCGTTTTGATCGTAATTGTCATTCGGTCTTGTTATCGGAAACCGACTGGCTTTGCTTTAACCTTTAGTTTTCTAAGATAATCGTATAAACGTCTAGTAACGGTAAATATTATGTTTGAACTTCAGTATTTGGGAAATATTATATCTGGCAAGGTTTACATATTGGGCAGGTTTTACATGGCTATCATATTATTTACAATTAAGATCAGATGAATACCGCAACCAAAAAGAAGGATAAAACTTTTTTTTCTTATTAAATATAATGTTTTTCCACTTTATGTTTTAAAAAATGTACATTAAAAATATTCGAGTATAAAATACAGTAACTTTCTTCACTGTCACCGAAAAATAAATTATAATTGCTAACGATGCTATTAATTCAAGTAATGCCATGTGCTTCATCTCATAGTGCTGACATAATTCCTAAATTCAATATAGGTGGTGCGCAAATATGTGCAGGCAATGCTTAGGAATAATGCCTGCAATCAGTTGGCATAATTGGGCTATATTCGGTAATGTTTTATTTAGTTTTATATTTCCTGAGAATTATTACATATTATACAAGAAATATTTAGCACTGGTTAACAATACGTTTTTAAAAAGTATCTTTAAAATTTTAAACAAAAATTAGAAGAATTATAAATAGCTTAAGGCAACCTTACGCAAAACTATTGGGTGTAACTAACTAGATTGTATCGTTTCAATAACGCTAAAAACTTGGACTTTCATTGTCTTTATTTGATAATTGTTACACAACCTTTCGGTTAGTGATGTATCTCCAACCGTCTTCATGTGATAACTAAAAACTATTCTTAAAAGCTACAACTTATATACTATCCCTTGTTTCCCGAAGCTTGACCGACATTTCACGGTTCAACAACGGCTGCCAGATATTTGGAATATCGATGCTAGGCTTGCTAAATACATTTTGGTTGTTGACAATTATTACAGCTTCTCTAAATATAACCCCCTGTTTGGTTTCGTTAGAGTGATTAGAATTTTGGTGTAACTATTGTCCATTGTGGGTAGGTTTTCTGTATACCAAGGTTTGTACATGTCCATTATTTCATTTGACTAGAACGTCGAGAAAAGGTAGGGACTAATTTTGCTCTTGTGAATTTAATACTTCATCGGAAGCAATTTAGATGTTTCAAAAAACCTTCAAGTTCTTCGTCATTACCATTCCATATAAATATTTGATACCACTGGGGAGAGCGATGAATCCATGGAAAGCCCATCATCTTGCGCGTGGAACTCATCTTTCACCTAAAGGTAGGAACTACGGAAGCAAAGCTCTAACAACTTCATCACTCCATCCAGCGGCTGGGTGGTGCGTTCTACTAGTGTTTTTTTTTAAGCTTGGCTCGAATAATGCTTAAAGATTCTTTTATTTGTACGTTTGTGTACAGACTTTCCACATCAAAACTAACAAAAGTGTCGTCTGGTCCTATTTCTACTTTTTTGAGAATGTCAACAAAATGACAAGGGTTTTTAACAAAAGATGGAGACTTACCGAGCAGGTTTAATTAGGTCCAAAAGGTGTTTTGCCAGTGCAGTCGTGGGTGCGTTTCTAGAACTGGTGATGGGTCTTAAGGGTATATTGTTCTTGTGTATCTTCGGTAGCCCATAGATTGTATCGTATCGTATCGAAACATGGTGAGTTCCCTCGCTGGGGCCCTGTTCCGGAATCCCGTCCTGTTCCTTATGTGTGCATTCCTTTTGCGTGGGTAATTTGAAATTTATTTTCTACCAATTGCAGTTACAAAAAAGCTGTTGCGATCACCGAAACTTGCATCCATAGTTGCTACGCTTGCGCAGGGTCTCAAAAATTATATAAAATGCGCCTTAGTGCTGCTACAGTTTAATCAGAGGTTAACTTAATCAATAATTTTTCTTTTACAATTTTGTTAATTAATTGGCTAAAATATTGGTATTTTTGCTAGATTAAAATATAATTTATTATGGGCTTTTAATGGGTGGTTAACAGTTGTCTGTTAACATATGTCTTTTAATTCAAGTTAACATATGTCTTTTAATTCCAAAACGGTTTAAAAAAAATATATAGCAATATAACTGACTCACCTTAAATTACTTTTGGAAAAATAGTTTTAAACTTTTCAGTACAGAACCAGACTCAAATGTTTTTTATTTTATCTGATATGATGTAAATTATTCTAAATGATATAGAAATAGTCCAAAAAAATACGAAACGCAGATAATTGTTTCCAAAACCTTAATGACTTTATTATCCAACCTATATTTTCTAATAAAATCCTTTATTTTTTTTACTATTAATGCAATGGCAGGATTTATTACAAAAAAAAAGGAACTTTTATTTTTATTTTTTTAAACCAAAATATTTTACCTAATATTTAAAATGTTTTAAATAAATTGCAGCTAAAATAAAACCTTTTTTGATTCGTGCTCTATTTACGCAGCTTTAAGAAAATACGTGATTTTTTTGTAATTTTTTAGAGCACTATTTTCGTATTTTTTTTGCGTAAAATTAGTTTAAAAAAACCCTAATTGACATTTATTTAAAGAAATCCATTAAATATCTTGAATCAAAATCGAAATAAAATAAATCGTAAACATCGTAATATAATAAAAAAGGAAACCTATTGAAAAACGAATTAATCATATTTCAGTCTGTTGTTTTTTTTTTTGGTGATTATATTATAAAAGAAAATATGTTTGTTTTCCTTGTTTTTGCTTTGAGGCATAAGCGAGTGGTTTATTGTTGTTATTTTCTTTTTATTTGCTTGTAAACATTTTTAAAACACAAAGAACGGAACGGAAATAAAAAGTTTTATAAAATGCTAGTATAAGCTTATATACGTTAATTTAATTTTTTATTTAACATAATAAGTTTCAGGTTCTCTTAAAGTTGAAACTAAATTATAGGGACTTTTGTTATAATTCTTTATTTTAAAGATCGAGTTCTTAAAAACGGTTTTTTTCTAACTTGGGACATTCTAAAAAACTATGTTTTGCTTAAAAAACCATAATTATATTTACAAAGCTTCTAATAAAATAAGTTACTTTAGTCTGGGTCCTAATATGTTGCACATACTTATACGACAACAACAAGACACTTAGGATACAACAAAAAAATTTGGACAAATTCTGGTCCAAAGTACGATGTGGATTTTTGAATCGTAGTTACTGACCAAGCTTAGGGCTGCTTAACGTTGTTATTTGATAAGGAGCGGTGTTATTGTTTTTGTCTTATTTTAAAAATAATAAAAATCTAGAGGGTTTATCTAAAAGTTGGTTTACTTTAAGATGTTTTACATTCTAAATATACTCTATTGGAATTAAAAGATTTTTGGATATATTTTTATTGTGACCTAATATTTATTTTATTTTATTGTACAATTATATAACAAAATAAATAATCTTTAGTGTGATTTGGGAGATTTATGAATATATTTTTATTTTGACTTAGTATTTATTTTACTTTCTTAAAAAATACTAAAACATTTTTATAATGGCCTTAAAAATACCAGTCAAAAAATGTTAAGCTGGTCTTTTTAACCCACATTTACACATTGACCAAATATTAGTCATAAGGTTAAATGGTTTAAAGGTAAAAAACAAGCCACTTAAATGTCTTAATAAGCAAATAACCTTAAAACAATTAAAAGGCCATGTTGTTTAATCCCTTGTTGCTTTTACAGACTTATATCTCTAAGCCCTTAGATAATGTTTGTGGTTTTCCTCTAATGGACAAATTATTTTGCTATTTTGCCCTTTTGGTTTACCAGGTTAGGTGTCGAAGCAACAAATTTATACAAATGCATAAAATAAAATACACAAGAATATTTTGCTAATTTTTTTTTGGACTGTCGAGAAAAAGTTAAAGCCCAAGTACTACAATGCCGTGGATTCCTTAAGCAAAAGAGAAGTGAAAGTCAGTAAATAGCTAGTAGATTTCACAGTTTACACATGTAGGTGTCAAGAAATAAAGGAACAGAAAAAGTGGTAAGCTCTGACTTCTTTAGGGTCATTCTTACAAAGTGCCTAAGAGAACTTTTTAAACCCCGTTTCTCTCAAAAAATGCCAAAGGGATGCTTAGACAAAAAAACCACTTCTGTTTATCTCCTCGTGAGGCAAATGGAAAACTTTTTTGTGAGTTCCAGATTTTTGATTAGTCTAAAATGGATTAAAAATGCTGGTAGCTTTGGAGAAACTAGAAATTAGAATAGGAATTTTAAATATTCATCATTCTTTAATTTTTCGATCAACACTTATAATTGGACATTACATTGCTTACGGTTTACTAAATAAAAAAACCATTGGACCAGAAAATAAAACGCACTATACATTGTTGAAAACAGAGCATGCCTATAATAATTAGAGATTTTGTCTCAATAACAACTTAAGTTTTTTTTTTGACTTGAATTGTTTTTTTAAAATATGATTTTAGTACATACGCATTTAAATTATATTTTTATTTGTCAATTTAATAAATATCCTCTTAAATTATCTTTATGAAACCAGCCAGTTTATAAAAAACTTTCTTTAAATGTGAATCATATATCTTGTACAAAACAAAACAGATTGTTATACACTTTAAATTATTTTTTTAAATATTACCCAGTTAAAAGACTTCAATAAACTTTCACATAAGCTTTTAGTACAAATTCAATAAAAATAAGACATTTTAAAAGATTTTTTAAAAGTTAATCACCCTAATGATGACATAAAAGCAAGTCTTCTAAAGGTTTGTAAGGACGCATGTTGCACAACCCTCATCGTTGTCTCGGCGGTATATCCTCTGACCCCAACTCAAAACTTGAAACATGTCGCACCTGTTCTGTGGTTCTCCTACAATGGATAAAGTGATCTTAGCTTCGTCTTTAGGTGTATCGATCTGCCAGGACCGAAATAGTGTATTTGTGAAAGATATTTTCTCCTATGCATGCTAATAATTCAGGAGCAAAATGTTGCTAATTCATATAAAATTTTAACATTTTAAGAATAATAATTTTTATTTTATATAAAACTAAAAATAAATCATAAACCTACAATTTTTTTTACAACTTAACCATGTATGACATACACTTGTTTGTAAAACTAAGTATATGTTATGACAAATGTCATTTTTGGTATCACGTTTTTAATTGCATTTTGTTAACCGTAATGATGTAACTATCACTTAACTAAATTATTTTACTCTTATGACGCGGGCAATAAAAGTGTGGATAATAATTTGTCAATTATCTGTTCTTTAATCACTTAAAAATAGCATGTTTTATTAGAAAAGGGTATTTTTAATAATATATAACAATATTTAACTATAAATAAAATCACGTTACTGTTTAAGTTATAAGTCTAAAACAATAACCATTTCTAATTAAAGAAATTAACCAAATAATGTGTAAAAACAATTTAATAAATATTTAAGAATTAAAATATTTGTTTAATTAATTAAAAATATTAAATAAATAGTTAAGATATAAATAGTATTGATATAATAAACATTAATCATTGTAATCCGTCGCGCAAATTGAATGCTCCTGCTGAATATTTTCCAAAAAACTGAATTGTTTATATTACTGGAATGTAGATTTCATTGTATTTTGATAAACTTGCCGTTATTTATTATTTTATAATTTCATGTATTAGTAGTATAAACCATTGTTAGATGTGTTCTATATAGTTACTTTTGTTATGGTGGTTAGGTAGAATAGCATTGCTAGACCTCGCCACCATTTTGCATATTATATTTTTTCGTAACTTACTATTTATTTAAATAAAAGACCTCTTTATTTATTTATTTATTATTTATAAATTTTATTTCCTTTGTGCTCCCTATTTTTAAGATATGTTAATTTTTTAAAAATGTAATATTTATAACAAATATCATATCTAAGAAGTTTACACTTTAAAAAAATTATGACACTAATTAAAATAAAATTTGCTAAAACAAATATTGCTACCCTATAAAATTGCCAATGAAAATTTTAACTTGTTAGCGTATTTTTTTTTCTCTGGGTGACATGTTGGTCAGTGACCATCAAAATACCGCTTTTCTTAAAATAAGCAAATTTAAGCGACGCCAAGCACAGTTAGTAATTAGATGGGTTTTGTTCGGAACCCACGTTAAACAGTAGGTCTTGTCTGGTTGACATTATCCAGACATTAAGGGAGGTAGTACAAAGCTAGTAGTTTATCTGTATAACGTCCGGGGTGGCTTTACCGCGTTGTCTAAATAGGTGCAATGAAATGCATTATATGCACGTATCGATGCTTTAACAGCGATGACGGAATGTGGGGATAAAATGGGTTAAACATCTAAAAACCCGACACGGCATCTAGTAGGTAGGTAGGTAGGTTTAAAGTGAGTGGGTATAACACCCTTCCACAGCGAGCGATCGGTCTATTGTGGCTCACACCTTTTTATATTTCTCCCACCAGGTCCAGACTCCTAATAAATCTGATGATCCTGTTGGGAGAGAGATCTTTCACCTCCCCCGGCAACAAGGTGTCATTGCTGAGGATTGCGAATATTAGTCGTGCCATTGCTGGGCACGAGCACAGTATGTGTTCTGCCGAGGTGGCTACTGGATGCTCAGGGTGGATTAACCCCACTCTGTGCCTCCCGCCGCAGCACCGTATGTCGGTTTAATTACCGACTCCTTGGGTCTTTTCGCCAGTTGACCTGGCGTACGGCCTTCGGATTGCGGACGCTTGCTATCCGTCCCAGGTTGGGGGGGTGGAGTTGCCCACTTCCCTCTGATGCTTCAGCTCGTATCTTGTTTTTGTCTGTGTTCTGTCCGGCTGCAGTTTCTTGCTAAACGCAGCGTGTGCGGGGAAGGATTTATCCCCCTCCTGCTGCTGTTTTTGCTGACTGCCACTCCCCAGAACAGTTTTTAAGAGCGATATTGGAAGCAATACCGTCCCTAATAAGGCGAGAAAGTCGTCTATTTTGACTTCTGTTTAGGCGTTTGCGTTTCAGGCTGGGTTTTGCCATTACGTCGGCAGCCTCATCCCGATTCGCCCTATCATTCCCCTCGGTTGTGCTTGAAGTCCGTAACAGACTCCATTCCAAATAATAGTCTACTGCGGCAGAGCCCCGCATTACCGCAGTAAGGCTGAATACTCTGAGAGGTCGCCCTGTATCCCAGAGGCTCCGTTCACGACACCTTTTGACCCCGGTGCCATTCATCCTTCGGTACGGGTCGCATAACGCCACTGGATTGGGGTTTGGATCCTTCTTAGTCTGGTTCCTCCTCTTAGATCCTCCCGCATGGGTGGCCACGGGTCTGGCTCTAAAAGTCATTGGAACACGCAAGCCCGCTCACCTGGCTGTTGCCTTCGTCAAGGTGAGGATCCTTCGAGCGGGGCATCTAGTACTTAGGCTTCATACAAGCCTTCGTGGGCTGACAATAAGATAAAAAAATAACTTAATAATAAAAAAATCCCGCTAATCTTAAATACCTACAAAATATGAAAAAACTTTACTTTTTCTATAAATTCGGCCCTGAGTTGCAATAGAATTAAACGATTTGGTCAGAATCCAGGGCGCTTCCTGACGTTTGACAATATATCATTGTTCGAAATAGTGTTGTTTTATCTTTTGTCTTCATAAGAGGTTTTCCGATACACATGAAAAATTGAGACAAATTTGTAGGAATCACGCGACACTGATGATAGCAGTTTACTTTAGATTTCCGTCGATTTTTCAATCACTGTGATTTATTTCAGTTCATACAATTTATTTGTAACATTCTTTGCGTAAGTCACTAAGTAATTACGTGCTCCAAAGATACAATTTTAAATGCCTGGTTTATCAGTTTCTATCATTTACTTGTGTTGTCAAGCATAACAAATTTAAAAAAAGTTTTTAAATTTATACATTTTTCCTAGTTTAAATTATTAAATTTACTGCCAAAAACGATCTCCTTTGGCCTACATAAACATAAAATATAGAATTAAGCTAAAAAATAGTTTTTGCTTTTTTGAAAGCTAGGGTTTTTTTCCAAGGTAAAAAATATGAGAGAGAGAAATTCATTGCTCCACGAATTTTATTGTTTTGAATTTATTTACCCGGGTAATCAATCATGCATCTCTTTGTAGACCATCTTGGCAAAACTCGAACTACTTAGTTTATTTGCACTCTTAGTCTTAGGGCATCAAAACTATAGAACGTCTATCAAGTAAGTATCTCAACATTAAAGTTAGCAAACGTGCGATACCTCTGCTAAAATAGTATCATAACGCATAAAACGTTGTTTTGTTGTACTATTAGTTTCACAATACTACAAGATTCTTTCTCACAAAGTTTTATGTCTAGTAGCCTTAGATCCGAGTTGGGGACAAACTTCACCCATCTGCCAAACTAATAAAAATTGTTTTTGATAAATATAATATTAAACAAATGTATTGCAAATGGGTTATCTAAAAAATTATGGTTAAGGGTATGATTTATTTTAATTTAAATAATACCTTTTTGTATAAAGCCAATTCTGATTTATTTATTTAACAGGATAGTACTAATATACTACTATTTTTTCATTAAATTTTAATTTAAAATTAAAGAAATTATTAATTTTTTTATTTATGAGATAAACGAAAAAAATTTTACAGATAGTATCAAAATTTTTTTATTTTAATTAATCATACCCTTAAATATAATTTTTTAGGCAACTTATTTGCAATATGTTTGTTTTTATACTGTATTTGATAGAAAACAGTTTTTATTCGGTTGCAAGATAAGGTTAGTTAGAAAGTTAATCTCTAATTTAAATTCAGTACTATGTATTTTAAATATTTGTGACTAGTGTCATTATAACGTTAACCGAAATCAATGACGTACCAAACATCTACAGAGTCAAATGTCGAGTTGTACTAATTTGTTTACATTTAGGTTTTTTATAAAGTATCGTTTGACGAGTTTTTTTTATTTGGAAGAGTTCACGAAGGCTTTAAGCTTAAGTACTAGCGCTCCAAGTGTGTCACAGTAACAGTATATGTAATTACCTTCTTTAAAACAATCTGAGAATTTGATCGAAATAAGTAGTGCTATAGTGTCTTAAAAAAGTTTTTAAATACATTACGCTATTTTGTAGAGCTTTAAAAGCTATTGAAAATAAGTTAAATTCTTATTGTGCTCATTTTGATTGTTTTTGAATAAAAACACACAATGTGTTTTTTCACGATAATTTGCTTTTCTGCTATAGTTCTAGTTGGTTTTGTCTGTTACTGTATCTATACCCATACTTTAAATTAGATTTTTAAATTTTTTATTACTTTCAATTTAAAAAATAAGAGATAATTGCTACCAACGTGTACAATATAAAAAATAACTGCAGCAATTAAAATTAAAATATAACGAATGAAAATGTGACCGTAATCAATTTTAATCATTTAATGAATAGCGCCTGTATGGAAAAAGTGAAATAAGTCAAAAAATGTAAGAAGTTATTGTATATTAAAGAATAATTTAAATAATTGAAATTTTTCCTTTATAGTTTTTTTTTTCATTACTCTTTAAATAAAACGTTTTTAAAATGGCCAAAATGTTAAAAAAAAGTCATTATTTTAATTATTGTTTAATTCACATTTACCTGTGTTTTATTTTTTTTAATTTATTCCATTTATTTATACACGTGTCAAATATTGTTGGTCAAGTAGAAATTTCGTCATTAAATAACAACATTTCATTTTAAATGTAATTTTTTAATTAAAACAAATAATTTTTTTAATGGATTTACATTTTTGTGCCCAACAAATGCGATAATTAAAATAGCACAGCAACACCCTTCGTGTAAATGTGTTCTTCAGTCACTAGCTAATTTGCGGTTGGATCTTTGGCATTTACATTCTGATTAAAAGCCATTTAGTTGAAAACAGATGATTAAACGAATACAGTTACCTGTTATAAAAGGTCGGAGGTACAATAAGAATTCAACTAAGGGGTATTTGAAAAAAGTGTTTATTTAGGAAAGTAAACAAATTTTAAAAACTTTACATAAGCTTTAAGTACAAATCATAAAAATAGGACATTTAAAGGATTTTTAAGTTAATCACCCTAATGAGGGACATAAAAGCAAGTCTCCTAAGGTTTGAAAGGGGCGCATGTTAAACCCTCATCGTTGTCTCGGCGGTATTTTCTTTTGACCCCAACTAAAAATTGAAACATGTCGCACCTGTTCTGTGGTTCTCCTACAATGGATAAAGTGATCTTAGCTTGTCTTTAGGTGTATCGATCTGCAGGACCGAAATAGTTTATTTGTAAAAGATATTTTCCCCATCTTTTGCTTTTGGCAATTTTTAATCCAAAAATATTTTTAATATATTAATTTTTAAAATTTAAAAAAGAAAAATAATTTTTTTTTATAAAATAAAAAAAAATTCTAAAACCCAAAATTTTTTAAACAACTTAACAATGTATGACATCCACTTGTTTGTAACACTAAGTAAATGTTATGACAAATGTCCTTTTTTGGTATCGTTTTAAAATTGCTTTTTTTTTAACGTAATGATGTAACTATCACTAAACTAAATTATTTACTTTTGATTTTAAAAATAATAATAAATCTTCTAATTAAAATGTTTTTAAATTAAAAAAAATTTTTATAAAATAATAAATAAAATATTTTACTGTAATAGCCTACAAATTTTTTCATGTAAAATTTTGAAAAACTAAATTTTTAAATTTGGGAATTATTTATTATATTTTATAAATTTATTTTACTTTATTTTCGGTGGTTTTTAATTGTGATATTTTAAAAATATATATATGATAGTTTCATTTAAAAATTTGATAAATTGGGGAAAAATATTTTTTAAATAAAAAAAAGTATTTTATAAAAATTTTGTAAAAAATTTTAATTGTTTTTTTTTTTTTGGTAATAGTGGCTAGTGACCATCAAAATACCGCTTAAAATAAGCAATTAAGACGCCCAAACACGGGTTTGTAATTGATGGTTGTCGGAACCCAGTTAAACAGTAGGTCTTGTCTTTTTGACATTACCCCGACATTAAGGGGGGAGTACAAAGCTATAGTTTATCTGTATAACTCCGTGTTTTTTCGCGTTTTCCAAATAGTGCAAAAATGCATTATGCACGTTTCGATGCTTTAACAGCGATGACGGAAGTGGGGATAAAAAAGGGTTAAACATCTTAAAACCCGGACGGCATCTTTTGGGAGGTAGGTAGGTAGGTTTAAAGTGAGTGGGTATAACACTTTTCCCCCGCGACCCCCCGGTCTATTGTGGCTCACACTTTTTTTTATTTCTCCACCAGGTCCAGACTCCTAATAAATCTGTGATCCTGTTGGGGAGAGATCTTTTATTTCCCGCACCCCAAGTCACTGAGGATTTGGGGTTTAGTCGTGCCATTGCTGGGCACGAGCACAGAAAGTGTTCTGCCGAGGTGGCTACTGGATGCTCAAAGTGATTTTAACCAAATCTGGTGCCTCCCGCCGCAGCACCGTAGGGCGGTTTAATTACCGACTCCTTGGGTCTTTGCCAGTTGACTCGTACGCCTTCCGATCGGACGCTTGTACCCCCCCAGGTTGGGGGTGGAGTGCCCTTCCCTCTGGGTGCTTCGGCCCCGTCCCCTTTTTTTTGTCTGTGTTCTGTCCGGCTGCAGTTTCTTGCTAAACGCAGCGTGTGCGGGGAGATTACCCTCCTGCTGCTGTTTTTGCTGACTGCCACTCCCCAGAACATTTTAAGGCGATATTGAAACAATACCGTCCCTAATAAGGCGGGAAAATCCTATTTTGACTTCCGTTTAGGGTTTGCGTTTCAGGCTGGGTTTTGCCATTACGTCGGTTTTTTTCCCCATTCGCCCTATCTTCCCCTCGGTTGGCTTTTTAGGCCGTAACAGACCCATTCCAAATAATAATCCACTGCGGCAGGGCCCGCATTACCGCAATAAAGCTGATACTGGGGGGTCGCCCCATCCCAGAGGCTCGTTCAGACACCTTTGACCCGGTGCATTTATCCTTGGGGACGGGTCGGGTAACGCCACTGGATTGGGGTTTGGATCCTTTCTTAGTCTGGTTCCTTCTCTTAGATCCTCCCGCCTGGGGGCCACGGTCTTTGGGTCTAAAATCATTGGAACACGCAAGCCCCTCACCCGGCTGTTGCCTTTGTCAAGGTAAAGGGTCCTTCGAGCGGGGCATCTAGTACTTAGGCTTCATACAAGCCTTCGTGGGCTGACAATAAGATAAAAAAAACCCTTTAAAAAAAAAAATCCCGCTAATCTTAAATACCAAAATATGAAAAACCTCTTTTCTTTAAATCGGCCCTGAGTTGCAATGAATTAAACGATTTGGTCAGAATCCCGGGCGCTTCCTGACGTTTGACAAATATCATTTTCGAAATAGTGTTGTTTTATCTTTTGTCTTCATAAAAGGTTTTTCCATCACTGGGAAAAAATTTAGACAATTTGTAGGAATCAAGCAAAACTGATGATAAAAAAAATTTTTTAGTTCGATTTTTCAACACGTGATTTATTTTAGTTCATACAATTTTTTGTAACATTCTTTGGGTAAGTCATAAGTAATAGATACAATTTTAAATGCTGGTTTATCGTTTTTTATCTTTTATTGTGTGTCAAGATAACAAAAAAAAAAAAAGTTTTTAAATTCATACATTTTTCCTAATTTAAACTATTAAATTTACTGCCAAAAATGATCTCATTTAGCCTAAATACATCATACACAGTTATAGACATCACAGTAAGCATTAAATATAGAATTAAGCTAAAAATTGTTTTTGCTTTTTTGAATGCTAGGGTTTTTTTCTAAGGTAAAAAATATGAGAGAGAGAAATTAATTTCTTCATGAATTTTATTGTTTTAAATTTATTTACCCGGAAAATCAATCATGCATCTCTTTGAAGACCATCTTGGAAAAACTCAAACTTCTTAGTTTATTTGCACCCCTAGTCTTAGGGCATCAAAACTATAGAACATCTATCAAGTAAGTAGGTAGGTAGGAAGGTTTAAAGTAAGTGGTACGTTCTCTACTGCGACCGCTCGGTCTATTGTGTGTCATCTCCTCATACTCGTATCGCTACCGGACACGAGCACAATGTGTTTTGATGTGTTCTGGAGTCCCTGTCTCCTGAAGATATGATGAGCGGACGATTAGATCCGTCATGCCCTCCTCTCCCGGTCTACTGACGTGGGTAGCTACCAGGTCCTTGTTAAAGGAACCAGATGTTCTTTCTGAGGCCGCATCTCCAGCCTTACCTTATGAAAATGGTCCTATCCGCTTTCTGTTTAAAGCCAGGAACCCTTTATCCATAAAGGGGTTCTGTCGCCTTCTGGGACTCAGGGCCCTTCCGGCACCTGTTTTTTCCCGGGATGGATTAGCCCTTCCCCTTGAAGCAGGCGCCGGTAAATTAAGGACCTTTCGAAAGAATTACCCGTTTCGGTCGGCGCCCCTTTGTCTGCTTGTGACCTTGATTTGGCACCTCTCGAAACGGATCTATCCTTTCGGTCAGCGCACCTTTGTCACTTTTTTCCTATGAAGGGGGTTTCTGTCCGCTTTCGTTTAGAGCTAGGGGTAATACCGCAATAAGGCTAGATACTCTGAGAGGTCGCCCTGTATCTCAGAGGAACCGTTGGAGACACTTGTTTAAGGCACAGGATGTCATACACTCATCAGCACGGTATGCTAACACCTTTTAGTTAAGCCTTGTGTTCATCTTAGCTTCGATCCTGTTCCATAAGCTAGCCAAAAAGTTGTCGATAACGCAACCTTAGCGCATGTTCCAAAAGATTCTACTGGGCCCAACTCGACGACGTGTACACAGAGTTGGGGACAAGTAAGTATCTTAACATAAAAGTTGGCAAAGGTGCGATACCTCTGCTAAAATAGTATCATAACGCAGTAAAAGCGTTGTTTTGTTGCACTATTAGATTCACAATACTACAAGATCCTTTCTCACAAAGTTTTATGTCTAGTAGCCTAAGATCCGAGTTGGAGACAAACTTCACCCTTCTGCAAACCTAATAAAAATTGTTTTTATTAAATATAACATGTAACAAATGTATTGCAAAAGGGTTACCTAAAAAATTATGGTCAAGGGTATGATTAATTTTAATTTTAATAATAACTTTTTGTATAATGTCAATTCTAATTTTTTTTTAACATGATAGTACTAATATACTACCATTTTTTCCATTTAATTTTAATTTAAAATTAAAAAAAATATATTTATTTTTTATTTATGAGATGAACGAAAAAAATATTACAGAGAGTATCAAAATTTTTAATTTTAGTTAATCATAGCCCTAAATATAATTTTCTAGCAACTTATTTGCAATTATGTTTGTTTTTATACGGTATTTGATAGAAAAAAATTTTTATTCGGTTGCAAGATAAAGAAAGTTAATCTCTAATTTAAATCCAGGGCTATATATTTTAAGTATTTGAAACTAGTGTCATTATAAAGTTAACCAAAATTAAAGGCGTACCAAACATCTACACAGTCACATGTCGAGTTGTACTAATTGATTTTTCATTTAAGTTTTTTATAAAGTATTGTTTGACGAGTTTTATTTTAAATAGTCCACGAAGGCTTTAAGTTTAAGTACTAGCGCTTCAAGTGTGTCACAGTAACAGTATATGTAATTACCTTTTTTAAAACAATCTAATTATTTGATCAAAATAAGTAGTGTTATAGTTTCTTAAATTTAAAAAAATATGTATTTTTGAAATACATTACGCTAGTAGTAGAGCTATAAAAGCTATTGAAAATAAGTCAAATTCTTATTGTGCTCATTTTGATTGTTTTCGAATGAAAATACAAAATGTGTTAGAACTATTTTTAAAGCCTTTTTCACGATAATTTGCTTTTTTGCGATAGTTTTAGTTAGTTTTGACTGTTACTGTATTTATACCCATACTTAAAATTAGATTTAGAAATTTTGTATTACTTCCAAATTAATAAACAATAAAGATAACTGCTACCAACGGCTGCAATTTAAAAAATAACTGCAACAATTTAAATTTAAATTTAACGAATGAAAATCTAGCTGGAATCATTTTAAATCATTTAGTAAATAGCGCCTGTATGGAAAAAGTGAAATAAATCAAAAAATGTAAGAAGTTATTGTAAATTTAAAAAAAATTAAAATAATTTTAATTTTTTCTTTATAGTTTTTTGCCACTAATTTTTAAATAAAACGTTTTTAGAATGGCCAAAATGTTTTAAAGAAAATTTAAGTTATGTTAATTTATTATTGTTTAATTTACATTTGCTCGTTTTTAACTTTTCTGATTAATTTAATTTTTTCATACACTTGCTAAAGTATTGTTAAGCAAGTAAAACTTTTGTTAATTTATAATAACATTTAATTTAAAATAATAGTAACAAATGGAAACAAATATTTTAATAAATTGACTAACATTTTTGTGCTAATGAATGATAATTAAAATAGCACAGCAACACCCTTCGTGTAAATGTGTTCTTCAGTCACTAGCTAATTTGCGGTTGGATCTTTGGCATTTACATTCTGATTAAAAGCCATTTAGTTGAAAACAGATGATTAAACGAATATAGTTAGCCTAGTTATAAAAGGGTCGGATGGTACAATAAGAATTCCCCAATTCACTATGGGGTATTCGAAAAAAAGTGTTTCATTTAGGAAAGTAAATAATTATAATACAGGGTGTAAAAAGTATGGTGCTCACGATTTTAATGGGCAATAGACAAACAAGTCGAAAAAGCCAAGAACATATTAGTCAAAAGTTAATTGTTTTCGAAATACGGCTTTTCAAAGTTTAAAAAAGTTGGCAACACCGCGCCTGTTTCATCGAAGCGAGTCTCAACTTCGAACGTTTTTTGTGTTTTTGCATGTTTACAGTTTTTTTAAAGGAGATGTTCATTTAAGTACATATAAGTAATAAAAATTACTTCTTGCAATTTATTTTGATATTAAATTTAAGTAAAAAACAATCAAATATTATTTTTATTTGTAATTAATTTGTAGTAAATAATTGTACTTACCACAAGAATAGGCTTAATTATCATTTTGAGAACATAAATTATTATGTTTTAAAACAGCACTTTTTTGTTTTGCTTAAAGAATAAGATGTCTCGGTCGCACACATTCCATTTTTATCACTCTTTGGTACACTTGCAATACGTTTGTCTTGAATTTAAAACATATCGGCATATTTTCCCGATTTAAAAACAAACACATCGGTGAGCTTCTTTGGACAACTGACAAAGATAGCTCTGTTGCCAATTGTTTTTTAAATTTTTAACTGGCAAAACAATTTAATTTTTTTTGTAGACTAAAGCATAAAAATTTTGTTAATTTTTTTATCAAATGAATCTACTGATAAGCAATTAAGACAAAAGTTTTCAGTCGTTACGGTTTACAGAAATAACTGCTTTTAAAGTGCATGACTTTAACATCGTTTTGGACAAAAATCTGTCAAGTTTTGACACATATGTTATATAAACTTTTCGACCTATTTTGAGCTCCACTATCGCCCATTAAAATGATGAGCATCATACTTTTTACACCCTGTATACAAAGTATTTATTTAAACGGTTAACCTTAAGTTCTAAGTCGTAAAAATTTAAGTTGTAGATTTTTTAGGCCTATTTCAATGAGCCTATAAAAGAAAAGCCCTAACTGTATAAATATTGGGTTTTGCAAGTTATAAATGATCATCACTAAGGAATTCTTGTGATAAAGCACATACATTTAAACCCAACATAGACGATATTTTTTTATTGCTTAAAATAACTTTCTTTGTTTTTAAATTGTATTATGTCAATTGTAACATTTTAACAAGCGATTTTTATTTGTTTATTTTGTGTTTTATGGTTATGTTAAAATATATTGTTATTTTTAATTGGGTAATTGGTTTTGACTTTTAAACAAAACCTACTCTCTTTTTATTCCTATGAAAAAAAACAGTTTTTTTTATTTTATATTTTATTAAATCGACTGCTTAAGTCCTTGCTTTAATTATAAAAATTAAGTGAAGTAGAAAATAGCCACAAGTTTTATAAGCAGCTTTAAATAAAATCTATAATTAACCAATAATGTTTTGTGAAATACCTATAAATACATTTTTGGCTCTAATTTGTTTAAATATTTATTTACAATTTAGTATATTCAAAAATAGTAAGGTTAAACAATACGAAAAATACTTGTGGTGAAGGCCATCCTCTCTTGTATGGGGCAGTAGTTTTTGGTTATATAATTATGTTTAGCTGTACTTTTATATAGTTAAAAATACAAAGGGATTTATAAATATACAGGGTCATTCAAAAAGCAAATGCCGTCTCCTAATAAAAGAATCTTCGGCAAAAAATAAGACAAACATTTTATATAAACACAGCTAACATAAGGATTTTCCTTTTATTTTCGAATTGAGTTTTTAAAGTTAAATAAAACTTGGTATCATTAAAACATTGACCGAAATACATCTTCTGATGACGGTAGTATTAGGATCAGCTTTGGTCAATTTTGTTTATTTTTTATCATTATTTCTTCTCAAGATTTTTTTTTATCTTGGGACAGTCCGACAGTCCACGAAGGCTGATGCCTAAGTACTAACGTACCATGACTGTCTTTAGTGTGGTAAGAGGGAGTTTTTTTACACAGGGCTTAAATATTTGGAGATTGGGAGGAGAACTTCTGTGGGTAGCAGGTTCCATAGACTTGACACTCTAGGGATGAAGGAACGAAGAAAGCGGGATGTAAAAGGATGCATAAAAGTTGCACTACGTGTTGCTCTTTTAGGAGCTGAAAGAGAAGAAATTATACTGGCCAACTCCTCAGAGCAAAAGCCGTGAAAATACCTATAGAAGAGCGATAGATCCTCTACAACTCAACGGTCAAGAGTAGGAAGTCTTTCTGTGAGCGTAATATCATTAATACGACGAACAGTTCTTCTTTAAATGAAGTCCAGAATGCCAAGTGTTGTAGATTAAACGACTCTTTGTTCTGCAGAACATGACTGTGTTTATAAGGCATTATACTTCTTACGTTTACTGAAGTTCAGTTTCGAATACCATCCAAAGAAGTTCCAGAACATTAAACAGAAGCCCAAAAAACCACAAACTTATTTCACACCTGTGAGAATCACAGGCAGTAACCGACGTTTCTTATTTACGACCATTCACAATGAGTGATAAAATTGAGAGATACACCTAAACTATAAATGAATACGAGGTTTCTAGCCATGACCTATTAAAAGAAATTGTAATTTACCATCACATCTTACGCTTCATTTCCCAAATGTTATTTTTTTAATATATTAAAAATGTTGCTATTTAATTCAATTACTTCATTATTGAACCAAACACAGACATTTTCAATAAACTGCAATCTCTAACCACAAACAAGCGTTTATTCATTATTGCAGTCTAGTAATACAATTTAAATATACATTTGATATCTTATCAGAGTTGGAATTCGACATCGATGACGGTTATTTTGAAACGGATATTGGACCTAAATATAACTTCACATTCAAAATTTCAATTGAAGCCACGAGTGCGTATTGTGCCAATGTCATTTTCAATAATGAACATAATAGAAATTTATCGGCTTTAATGGCATATAGGCATAAAGGGTGTACTGACTGAAAACAAATCTAAATTTTGAGGTGGTCGGAACATATTGTTCTATTATTGTTGTCCAATTTAACAAATCAAAAGTAACAATATTAGATATTATAAAAAAAGAGTTCTTAAAATATACAGTGTCTTTCAGAAGTTCCGGAACGGTCCCGTATTTGGTAAACCGCAATAAGGAAAAATATTAAATTACATGCATAGGGGTTATAGGATATGCCTGATTTGATGAAAATATGTGCAAAGTTGCCAAATAAATCCTTTTTGAGATAAAGTAGGCAGCTTCTCTTTGTTAATATAACGCTTTGTCTTTTTATACTGCAATATGTTTAGCACCTCGCTATTACTAAGACCTTTAAATGTTAGAACTTTATTTTATATAGTTTCTGAAATATGACAACTCTAAATTTGTATTCAAAAATTTCAATTTTGCCTTGTATTTCGTAACGGCCTACAAAAAAATTAAAACTCTGCATAGTGGTTTTGGGATACGCCTAATTCGATAAGAATATCTGCAACGTTGTCAAATATACACTTTTTAGGATTACTTGGGAAATCAGCTCATTGATATACCTAAAACCTTCAGAACCTTAGTTTACGTGGTGTAATTAAGCTTGTTTTGTTTTTTTTTTATAATAACGTCTGTTGCTAGGTATAAATAAAGAACCAAAATACTGTTTTGAAATATAATATTTTAATTATAAATCCTAATTTTCAAAACATTTAAAAAGTTAACCTATCGAAAAACAATTATCTTTTTTGTCCTCTTTCATACTTGGAAACAAATTTAAGTGAGGATAGTTTTAATGGTGATAAAATAAATAGCTATAATAGTTTTTTTTATTATTTATTTACAAGTTTTAAATATACAAATCCTAATGGAATTACGTAAGAAACTAGAGTTTTGCTGAGTGCTTTTTCAACATCAAAGTTACTGATATCTTTGTTTATTATTTGTTCGATAGCCTGTCTCCAAAGAGAAATATAGAACATGTTTTCTATTGGTAACAAAGGCAACAAGAATGGAAATTTAATTTAAGTAAGTTTCATTGTAGTACATATCTTAAAAGTTAAAACTTGAAAACATACAGAAAGTTAATATACTTTTATATCTCACATCAATTATTTTTTTTTAGTAATTGTCTAAAATTCAATACATGATAATTTTAAAAGGTGCATAACAGAAAGCTGCAAAAAAATAAGCCACATTTAGTGGTCAGCAAAAATTTCTAATATAAATTCAAGTAGGAAATTTAGATGAATCTATTTTATTTTTTTGTTTTATTTAGTTTATTTATCACAAACGTTACTATGGTGTAAAGAATATAAAATTCCTAAAAAAATCTTTTGTTTTCTTAAATTTGGTCAGAATTTTTTAGTCTTTCTTTCCTCAACCTATTTAGCACGCATATTTAAAATTGTTTACGCGTCTCAAATACGTAAGTTATTATTAATCTAAGAAAAGTAAATAATTGTCATTGATGGGCCTGTGTTATTTTTTATCATTAAAAATGTTTTAATGATATATACAAGACATTATTGTGTTTATATTTTAAATTAAATCTTACTTTTATGTTTATTTTTTATATCATTTCAAAAAGATTGCTTGTTTTTAAAAGTCGTAAACTGTGTAGTTTTAAATTGAAGTCGTCTTTAAAGACTGATGGTATTGCAGCCCAAAGGAAACTGCATTGGGAGAATAAATGTTGCTAATATATAACTGACCGTTTGGACCACGAAATAAGAGTGCTTCTTTTTAACAAAAATAATATATATTTCGAGAAAAAATGAGTGTACATATTTTACGAATAAAATAACGCAATCTAAAAAGATACGGTTTGACAGCATGATATTTTTATTTAAGCTTAATGGAATTTGGGGACAGTGAGAAAATACCACAATTATTTTAGATGTTTTAACATGTTAACTTAGATTTATAATATTTTACAATCTGTTTTATTTTGTGTCACAAAAAATATTGCTGACTTATTATTTCCTTTAAATAACCCTTTTATAAACGATCACATTGTAAATCTTTAAAACTGCTTACAAAGCCCTAAGTAACGTCTAAGTACTAGGTACCCCGAGTGCCGGGATTTAATATACCTAACCCATTTTTCTCAGTTCCATATCCATGGTGTTTCTTTGAGGCAGCCACATAGAGTAGCGTTAAACGTTGACAAATTATGAAAGCCTTCTTAAAAGCAATGTGTTCGTATCTAAATATTGTGACGAAGTATATAGGAGAACTCCACTACTTGCGGCATATTAAACTGCTGGGAATTGTACAAACGTGACATTCCGAATTGGGCTTTTACCTAATGGGGCACTTTTACTAAAGGAACCTCATGCTCGTAAGGGGGACTACCAATACTTGTAGCAACCAGTAGCACCAAAGCACAAGGAGGATACCACCTTCCTAAACCCACAATTGTTTACCATTTACCAAGGACTAGCAAACTAACTACTATTTATAATTTTTATCCGAAAGTAGTAATAAAGTACGTGACGTTAACCTACGTTGTATATGTGGCCGTAAAATAAAATAAGGTAACACCTAAGTCTGATCTGAAAAACAAGTGCAGAGTAATGTAGATATCTCTTCTCTAAGACCTTAAATAAATATTGGATTGTAACGCCAAATATGTTGTCCAAAGCATTAATCTCCAATACACAGTCATTTTCGCTGTCGCAAAAAAGTCTGCCAGTGCATTTAATTTAGTTGGCCTTACTTTTAAGATTAACCATTAATGAAATATACATATTACATCCATAGAGTAAACAGCTTCAGAAAAACTTAGATTCCTCTTTCGATCCAAAAGATATTTCTTTTCTTTTAATCTGTATACTTTGTATATATCCCAAATTAGGTTTTCTTTAAAGTTTTGTTTCCGTCTCTCGAGAATGGCGTATCCTACAACTCTTAGCATTCTTGATTTCATTCAGAAAAGAGCTGTTCTTCTTTTTATAGAATTCACACTATCAGGAAAGCTTTTTTCTCTTACCCATCGACGGGCTTTAGGGATCTGCCTGTATTTCTGTCGTTTATAGGTATTTTCGTGGTCAAGCTGGTGTAGTGGCAGCGTACCAGCCTCTCAACGTGGAGACCCGGGTTTGATTCGCGCATTGTCTGTTGAACTTTTTCATAACTCGTCACCTTATCGAAGGCAAGGGTTTGCCATTCCCTGTGTAGTATTTCTGCCTAGTTAACCCTCTCTTATGTGCTTCGTAGGGCACGTTAGGCCGGTGGTCCCGCATATCTGTTTAAAAACAGTTGGTACGCAACATGGATATATGCGGGAGGGTGCCTACACTCTGAATAGAGTATGGCACAGTAAGAAAAAGATATCTATTTTAATGCGAAGTGGGCCAGTATTATTGCTACTTTGGCAGCTCCCAATAAGGCAAAACATAGAACAACTTTTATGCATCTTTTACAGTCCAGCTTGATAGGCCCCAGTTCGTTTCGTCTTCGTAGACTTTCATAAGATAAAAAAACCTTGATTTTTACACATATAATGTTGACCTAGCAAATATGCCAATTGTTAATTAATCCTAATTTTAAGATGATCATACCAATTGCTTTTTACCTATAGTTTACAATTAAAAAAAATAATAAATTAACCTTAATTTCATAGGTCACAAAAAAATGTAACTTTTATTTGGGTAAAAACAGGTGTGAAATTTTATTTTACGTACGTAAGTACGTATCAAATTTTGCTATTTCCTGCTCAAAAATTATCAAAAAGAAAAAAACAAAATGCAAACGTTTGTTCATGGAATTTGTACTAAATACTTCACCTCTAATATCCATGAAATTATTTTGTTCATTTTGAACATCATCAGGTTAACAAGCAGATTAAAACAGTGTGTTCAAATTTATGGAATTCATTTACCTTTAATTTGAAATACCACGTTAAAAAACCTATTATTGTTAGTAATTGGAAAAAAGTGAAATAGTTAATATGGAGTACTCTTTTTTATGCTAATCTGTATTTACTAAAATGTTTTTGCGTAAACTGATTATTATCACATTTTGGCAAGTTTCATTTACAAAATGCATATATTGGCCTTTTAAAAATAATAAGTTTAATTTATTTAAAATAGACTTAAAGTAAGATTGAAGACCTAATAAAACATTAAAATATTGGACTGATAAACAACTATTTCGATTAAAAAAAAGATATTTCTTGGACTTGTATTGTCTTAATTTATTTAAGAACTTGACAACTTTTAACTGGTTAGTATCTCCAGCCATCTTCAGGTAAAAACAGCTAAATTAACTTACCAGTTAAAACACGTCGTGTTTTTAAATAAATTAAGATAATTTAAGTTTAAAAAATAGTTTCATTCAACCTACATCATTGTCTATGATATTTAAGCAAATCACCATTAAGGTAATGTTTAAAAAAGACTTATTTAAATGTTACAAGGATAAGTTTTTTTTAAACAAAATTACAAGGCAAATAAAAATTTTAAACAAGCTATGTTTTTTACATTATATCTTCAGAATAACCAAATAATAAATGACTTGTCTGTTAAGCAATATATGTTTTAAAATAAACAACAAATAGAAAAAACAATACATTTTGTTTAATGTTAAAAAAATATGTGTGTTCCTTCCTTTTGAGTCATTATTTGTAAGAAAAAAATATTTTACGGCTTTGCAGTACCTTAAAGAACATCTCTTTTCCTCTAATTATAATGTCAATTATTACCAAATATGTTTTTCTTTAATTCTAGTCCTCGACGGATATACAAAAAATTGATTCTTTCAAAATTGCAGGTCACGTAAAAAAACTCCAGAAAGCCTTTAAAAACTAAAAAAAACTTTTTGTGACAAATCGGTTACCATTTTAGAGATAGAAAATAAACTTTTACTTTACCGCCGTTTTTTTTGTGGCATGGCTGCTATCGAGCGTAATAATAAATCTCCAAAATAAAACTTATGATGTTAACTAAATAAAACTAAAAATAAACATCATTTAAATTTAATTTTAGATATTTATGATAATTTTTAAAATTTTGGTTACCATTTTCGAGACATACAATAGGCTTAAAAACCGTAAATAAAACCATGAATATAATAAAAATATTATTTATTATTATTATTAGGTAATTTATAAAATACTTGCATTTATTTGCCTAATGCAGGGGTAATTCCAAAAAAACCTTAAATTTAGTTAACTCACCAATATTTTACTTTTTGAAAATAATAAGTATATTGGGTAAAACAAATTAATTTTTTTTCTAACGTTTTAAATAAAAAAAAAGTTACATAAAATCCAACATTTTTTGAAAGTAAAATTTAAATATTTTTAGTCCTAGTTATTGTTTATAGTTTATCTTAAAGTTTATTTTATGTCGTCAAAACGATGGTCGACTTGTCGCCGAAACATTAATACGATTTTTTTTTAAGTTTTTTCAGAGTTTTTTTTTTAAGGTAATTTGCAAGTTTTAATTAAGGTCAGTCAAAACTGTACGATCTATCCATGCAGAAGTCTATATTCAAGTACCTGAAGAGAAGCACTTCTTTCTTGCATGTTTGGCAAGTTATTCAAAGAATATTCGGTAATAAATGAATCTACCACAACAACATAAAACATATCCATATTCACAATATTGTATTGTTAACACAAATAAACAAATCATTATATTTTAATTTTACCAAGTTAATAAAATGACATATGTAATACCTATTAAAAATATCAAAGGAATATTTTGTAATGTAAAAATACGCCACGACAATGTTAACATATCAATATTAACATTTTTTTATTTATTGACATTAATAAAACATTTTTTGTTTTAATTTCATAATAGTCCAGTAACTTAAGACCTGAAAGTACCCAAAGCTGTAAATAAATATGTACAGTTTTTATTTGTGACGCAGTTCTTAGGTCTTCGCAAATGCTTTCGAGCGAGAAAAAGTTTATCATGATTTCGACAGGGGAACCCGCTGAAAAGGGCACTTCAAAGTCCCAAAAATGAGTTTCCCGCAAATATCTGCCAAAATATGGGAAGTAAAGATTTTTTTTTAGACAAAAATTAAGATCACGTCGTAATCTATAAACACGCTCTCTACCATTTTCTACGCAACACCAATATTTTTCGCAAAAACGGCCGTCGAAAAATCCATTTCACACTGGATAGATGTGGTAGTAAAGTGGCCGCAGCCAAAGATGAAGCCACGTACGTACGCTCACGTTACTTATGGCGCAATGGCTTCAACTCTTAGCGCGGGTACTCTAGGCTAAAAAATGCAGATGGGCAAAACAATGTTTATCAAAACGCAAAAAAGATGGTGAAGTAAATTTTCTGGGATCAATGAACACTTGCTAAGGTCTCATTTAAAAAAATAAATGTTAATAAAAAACCATTCTTTTTTAAATATCAATAAATGAATGAGATACTCCCAAAATATTGTGAAAAAAAAAACTTTGACCCCTTTTTTAAATATTCTAGAAAAATCAAAATGGACCCAAACCCATATACAATGATAGATACCGGTTTTCCCATTCCGATGATCTTTAAATAAATTAAAAATATACATTATTGCCCAAGTAATGGAACAATTCGTTCGCCCGCTTATAAGTGAATTCATGAAGATAGTGGCATTTTAACGGTAGAGCGGCAGCTGAAATAAGGGGACATTTGGGTCCGTTATCTCAAAAACTATCGATTATTTGAAAAAAATTATAGAAACCATTTTTGTAGACTACAAGGTGATCTTTATTTTTTGTTCAAACAGAAGATCTCCAATTCGCATATTTTGGCAGATATTAGCGGGAAACCCATTTTTCGGGCCTTAAGGGGCAATTTTCTGCCCTTTCCTACCTGTTAATGTTGAAAAACTTTTTTTCGCTCGAAAGCATTCCCAAAGACCTAAGAATTGCGCCACAAGGCAAAACTGTACAGATTTATTTACAGCTTTGTCCCTTCATTTACCGGACTATAACTGGTATAAGAATAGCAAATTTATATACCTAATAAAAATATCTTTAAGTTCTTTTATTAGAATATAAAAAATAACCCGATCTTACTAACAATGTCTTTTTAAAAAATACGCTGAAGCAAAACGCAACAAAAAATTCCTCTTTTTCAGAATAAAGTAATTTATTTCTTTTCTGATAAATAATAAGACGCAAGCGAAACAGCGATATTATGCAAATTCACGGGGCGTAGCGGCATCACACCTGCGGAATTAAATAGAACCCTCGTAAAGATTTGGAGAGTTATTAATGAAGCCATTAAATTTATAAAAGGCTTTTATCTGATACAAGTGGCCGCCTCGTATTGTAGGCTTTTTATCCAGATGTGTTTTTTAATTTAATGACTGAGCGAATTTATGATTTATGCAAAAAGTGTTAATAGTTATCTTAAAGTCCGGTATATAAAAATTATAGCATTTAAAAAAAAATAGCGTTTAACTTTCTCTATAAGTGGCTGCATCTTTATTTTAAAGAATCCCTTATCTTGTAATCAATGTTAGTATGCTAATTTATGTTATATAATTTAGTTAACGGTATTGATTATCATACGACCAAAAATTGTGAAGAATAGGTGTTTCAGTATTCAGTATGTCACATTACTTCAGATTGTGTTATCAGGTTTAATCTTTTTTTACATTTTGCTGAAAGTGGAGTGTTCCCGACTTTAAAGCGAAAGGTTTTTTTGCAATCAGAGTGATTTTGTGCTGCGGGGCACCATGCCTATTACTTGGAAGTTAATTTTTTACGCTTTAATTTTAGAAAATTAATAAGTTTTTCCCAGGACCCTTTTCATTAAAATTTTATCGGGTTTATTGTTAATATTTTGCTGTTAGTTTCTGTTTTTCTAAATACAGTTCTTAAATAATTGAAGTGTTTCACTATTTCTTTTTAAATGGGTAAACCTAATATATATATTATCAATTTACATTATAATTAGTTTAAGAAATAAGTAAAGTAATTGTCTTTTTATGTGTTAGCTGGCTTTAAGCTTCTGATTTAAGCTGTTCTAATTCCCATATTTGGATTCTGGAATAATAATATGCGTTTAAACACAGGTATAAAAAACTAAATTGAGTTTTTTAATATTCAGATACTGATAAGTTGCACATTTCTTTTTAGGAATGTTTTTAGTCTCTTAAGGATGCGTTTTAAAAAACACAAACGTTGCATCAAGTTTTCCGGTTGTTTTGTGACAGGATAAGTTCTTGAAAAAAACCTATAAGATATATTTACATTTATTTAAAATAAAAATTTATTTAACGAAAAAAACTGCATTTCTTTAACAAAACTTTTATTTTTAATTCACTAGCTCCATAATCGAAGTATTTTTAAAAATTTTAATTTTAATGGGCAACCGAATTTTAGAAGAAAAAATTATACATAGAGAAAGGACACCCTTTCTAGTCGTAGGTTTTACAAATGCAAATTTAGAAATCTGTTAAAGGCAATAATTATTAAGTTACCAGATTCGGCTGTTGCTTGATGAAAATTCGTTTTCATATAGTATGTTAATATATAATATATATATATATATATATATATATATATATATATATATATATATATATATATATATATATATATATATATATATATATATATATATATATATATATTAAATATATATATATATATATATATATATATATATATATATATATATATATATATATATATATATATATATATATATATATATATATATATATATATATATATATATATATATATATATATATATATATATATATATATATATATATATATATATATATATATATATATATATATAGACCAAAATAATGGATGAACACTGAATCGCCTCGGGATCCGGTCTAGACACCGCAATTAAGCAGAGAAAAACGGCCTAGGCTAGGCCAACAATATCGATAAAGTCCCGACCGAGTTATTCTACGTAGCGCCAAGCAATTAATTAACTATCCAAGAGTCATTTTAATTAATTGTATAAAACTGAGAAATTCACAAATAATGTCGTAAGTTACTAATAAATACAGGTCATAATAAAACTCCGTTTTGCAAAACAATAACTTTTACTAAGAATAATTTATGTTGTCTTAAACATTACAGTATCGCTTATTTTAAATGCCAGAAGCAATATGACATAACATTTTAATCCAAAACTTCTGCTGTTAAATTAAACATTAATAAAAAAATATATTGTTGTAGACATTAAAAAAAGCCAAACGTTTGTCAATAAATTAAAATAAATTAAAAACACTTTTTATTTTATATAAGTAAAAGCCACTATTAAGTCTAGAAAAAAATATGTCTTATAAACAAATTAAAATATAGAAATTATTGTTTTTATTACACTTACTACTTGGTATCATAACGATTTTCCAGTAATGTTTTAACAAAAATGAAAATAGTGAATTAAAAAACCATGTTATAAAATCTATTCTATATAACTGCAAATAAAATTTTCTAACTTGCTGGTGATTTTTCCCAATTTCGTTGATCCTGTATTACACAGATTTAGGTTAAATTTGGTATACTGTCATTTCAGAACATAACCCCAAAATGCCGTTTTCGTTTTTAAATTTAAAAATTTTTGGTCCATTATTTGTTTTATTATATGGATCCTAATTATTTAAAGGTTTAGAGGAAAAGAAAAGAGCTCTGCTCCAGCAGGTTTTATATTTTAGACACATTATCACACTTGCTACAGTATCGATTAAAAACAATAACGCGAATCTGCCTGGCTTGTGAATATATAATATTTTTTATCACTGTAAAGCGCAACCCATATGGTAAAATGAATGTTGGCTCTAAAAATACATCAGCCACATAATAACAATATCGATAGGGTAAAAATGTAATACGCCTAAGATATTTTTAAAACAATTTTCTCTAGTTTACTATGAGTTGCAATTTACGATTTCCAGTTTTATTACAAAATGCAAGTTTATATATAAATTATATTATCTTGTTACAAAATTCTTTGTTTTTTTAATTAACCTAATAATTTTTGTTTTTCTTAAACCTAATGCTGACAATATTACGTAAAATATGAGCTGATGAGTTCAAAGGAATTTTTTTGTTCTTATGCATTTATGGATATTTTCATTTATTGGTACCCTGTTGAAATAACCCAGAAAAAAGAGCTTTGACAATATACTTCGACAAAACAGTCCTTGTGCCGTCAAACTAGCTTGAAGATTAAAAAGCTCCAAACCGAAACTATCCTAAGGACTCTCGTCGCCAGGTACCTAAAATATAAGTAGGTATAACTTCTTTGACCACCTCTATAATTTATATATTATTTTAATCATAATCCTTTTTTTTTTTTGTTTACCCTCAGTATATATTTGTTTCCGCCGTAATTTACTCGGCTTTTTTAATGACAAATTTACATTATCCAGTTGGACTAGTTTTTTTCTACTTCATTAAAATATGATGCGGTCAAAGTCGCTCTGAGAAATACGTAAAATTTTTTACTTTTGGTTATTGTGCTGAGGACCCAAATCATATTTGGGGATAAAATATCTCTACTAAAAACAACGATTTTTAAATTTAATTTTTTTACATTTATTAAAAGAAAGATGAATCTGTCATAATCTCATAATGTAATTTATAAATATTGTTGCAGTAGAAGGTATTTTCTAATTACCCATCAAGCTTTTTAATATATAATAAGAGAAATAAATAACACACAAAAAGAATTAATTTTAGGTATCAGACATCTCTCTCATAGCTTTAACTAAAATGAATTTTTGCTATTTAGTCGGTTTTTTTTAAGGGAGTTATTTTATCGGGGCTGTTTTGATGTAGAATTATACCTATAAAATTATTTCCCTAGTTTTAATTTAAAGCAAAATTGCTTTATATAAAAGGTAATTTTGCCATTTTATGAAGTGTGTTTTTTGTTAATAGAACTTTAATATGCCCTATATGCTTTTAGATTTACAGCACTTTATGCACCAAAAAAGCCCCATGCAACCTTGCCGCATTATAAATTAACTATTTATGGGATTATATGCGTAAGCGCTAGCTTGTTTAAGCAATTATTAAAGTAAAACATAGGGATTTTAATATTTATTCTCACCATTTTAGTTCCAAGAATTTAATATAATTACCACCGTATTTGTTTGGTCGATTTTTTTTAGCCAACAAAAGCGTTGACAGATTAAAAGATTACAGCAAAGCGCATTCGTATTTAACAGATTTATTTACTTTTAATTCCAAATAAAACTTTAAAGAGTCTGTAAAGTAGGATAAATGGGAAAGAAGATTAGAGTAGTAGGAACAGATAGTGCATTATAGAGATTTATGTTTGTGGATATTGGACTGGTTATTTATACTGAATGAGAAAAGCATTTAAAAATGTTAAAAGTCAAATTCTGGATAAACATATTTTTTGTGCCCAAAGCAAGTTGTATATTGCTTTGTTTAGGGTTTAAGGCAAAATACTGACATTAAAGATTTTAATTCCTAACATTTTAGGTTTTGGTTATATTTCTCGATATTATAAAACGAAAGTATCTACAGAATACCTGCCTATTTTTATGTCGGTATTTGTTAAAAATAAACCGAGAATCCTGTAGATGTTGGTAACAAGCACCCTGGATCCGGTGAATCACAGCATAAAGGCAACAAAAATTGTAATAGTTCTACTAACGCGACCTGAGAGGTACAAAGCTACAATTTTGTGTGTGATTAATTTAATCGCAGTTAAATACAAAAATTAATGTCTGTCGGAGTATAGGCAGTTGCAAAATTGTTTTACCAGGCCTAAAGTTTTTTTTTTAAATAGGACATTTAATAACCCTTATTTTTTAATTATTATAATCTAATGTTAAGTATTTGAACTATATTTGGTAAATATTTATGGTGCTAGCGCTAAGTACATAGTTGCATGCCTTTTAAAAGGTTTTTATCGAGTTTTTTTCTAGGACATTAAAAAATAAGTGAATAAACACTTTTAAAAAACACTAAACAAATTTTGGCTTAAAAATCGGATTTTTTTAAATTTAATTCAATTTCGAGTAGAATGCTTCGGCGATAATGTTATTTTTACCACCTAATAAAGTATACATGGCCTGTTTAAAAATTGTCAATTTAATTTGGCACTTGTAATATTGAATTTTAAAAAGGTTATATCCAAAAGTATTTACTCATGCAGCGGCTTGAATTTTTACCGCAGTATAGTATAAATACTTAGTATTAAGCAAAAATATTTTATAATTTGAAAAAAGGTAGTTTTTTGTAATAAAAAATAACATATGATGATGATCTAGTTTTTCGAAAAAAATTGAAAAGTTTTAGTCTTAATAAAACACTCTACTAGACAATCCTATGTAACTATTATAAAACCATTATACTTAAAATTTTTGCCTGCGACTACTAAAAAAATTAAATTTATCAGAATAAATTCCTGAGCATGTGTGTTACTAATGGGAAAACGAAACTAAAATTATCAAAGTTTGGCGAAAAAAGTCAAAGCCCACAAAGAGAAAAACTCATGTCTACAAAATCATATTGTACAGGCACTTTAAAACAGCCTGGAATGACCCCAATATTGCTTTAATGTTCCAGGAAAAAAGACATATGTTTATTTCCATTTAAAAATATTCTTAATGAATGTATTTGATTTAAAGCACTCCTGGTTACACAATATTTTTTTATATTAAGCTCCGACTATACGCTCTAACAAAATAGCGCCGTCAAAATAGCCCGAAGACAAAATAGCTTAAAACCAGAACTATCCTAAGGACTCTCGTCACCAAACTTGTATCTAGACAACAAATAGGTATTGCTCCCTTGACCACCGCAATAATTAATATATTATTTTATTTATATTGCCCTTTTTAACCCCCAGTACACATAAGCAACCGCCGAATTTGCTCTGCTTTTTTAGTGACAACTGTACATAACTGAAATGGACTAGTTTTTTATGCTTTAATAAAATACCATGCGGTCAAAGTCACTATGAGAAATATGCGGAATTTGTTACTTTTGAATTTTAGTGCTAAGAACTCCTATCATATTTTGATATAAAATATATTTAAAACAACGATTTCTTTCTATACATATTAAAAGAAGAATTAAACTGTCATAATCTTACTGGCATTGTATCAAAATAGCGCGTTTCAAAATAGCGTGTTACAAAATAGCGCGTACTAAATAGCGCGTGTACAAATTAGCGCGTTACAAAATAGCGCATGTACAAAATAGGCATTAAAACAGCGCGTTTCATAAAAGGCGTGCACAAAATAGCGCTTTTACGAAATAGCGCATCAGTAAAATGCGAGTTAATTTAACCATATTAAGTTTAATTATTTGATATTTATCTAAACAAGTTCTTTTCAGGATTTAAATTTTTAGTAAAAAATAATGTAATATGGAATTTACTAAAACATGTATTATACACTCACGACAAACTCACTCACATTTTTAAGTAAATACATAAACAAAAATTACAACAAATTAAACTGAACACAAATTAACAAATTTCACATCGATAAATTATGTGCAACTGCAGAGAAACGGCTGAATATTTAAATGAATAATCGCTAACCAAATTCTTCAGTCTATTAGTTAGAATCACATATTTATTGTTTGCCATATATTTTTTCTAATTCCGCAACGATAACGATTAATAAATAAATCGCTTTGACTTTGTTCTTTTTAAGTTATTCAATCAACGTAGAAACTGATGGATGGTGGCAATTCAGTTTATTTTGAAGGCTTTTATGCCAAGCCTCTAAGTGAGTTATTGGTTCGTGGTACATCACTGGATAGTCGCTTCAATTGATTCCACATATCAATTTTGAATTTGGGCTCCTTTTTAAAAATTCGATTACCAACGTAATTATTTTCCCAATATTGCAATAATGACTTCATGTCTTCTGGAAATTCTTCAGATTATTTCCATGGCAAACTGGACATCATTTTCTGAACGAAAGACAAAGCTAGTAGCATTTTACATTTAAGTCTGAAATCTTTCTGAATTTTTATCCCAAATATTGAATTCCTCCTCCATAAACTCTGAGAAAGGTGGAAAAAACATCCTGTAATTTGTGCTTTAGGAAATATATTAGAAAAGCATTGATTTCAGCTACCTCAAAATCTATGAGTATTGTATCTGGTTCCAATGTCGGCTCAATTTCTATTAACTTTCTCAACACACTTTCATAGATTTTTGTTGTTTTGTTTTGTAATAGTGCAAAGATCAGTGGAATCGCTTTTTTTGTCGATTATTGCATGTATTGTGAATAACTGGGTAAATGAAAATGGAGCCACATCAAATGTGCCATCGGCACACCAGTTTTTAAATTCCATTAACAAGGATATGTTATTTCTTGTACCAAAATGATGAAATGACCCTCGTCTGTGATTGCTTGGAATTGTATAAAATAAAATTTCATGATTGAGCGTTTTAATATCTTCAATTGGTTTTGTTAGATCAATCAGTGCAGACTTATTAAATGCTGATTTTTTTCTCGATGTATCAATACTCTGCTTGCATCGTAGGATGGTACAGAAACGGCCGCTCTTCCGATAAATTTGAAGTGCATGCTTGAAATATGGCTCTAGCTTTAACTTCAACGTTGGATCGGGCCATAGTTTTCATTTTACCTCTTACTTTGTTCACTTCCTGCTGCACTGGCAAAGGACCATGATTATGTGGAGTTCGAACAGATTTATCATCACTTACGCACCTCAGGCGACCTTGCAAAATGGTTCCGGTACGTCGCCAAAGACTGGATACTGTTGTAACGCGGTCTAGCCTATAACGGTATCCATCGTAAAACAAAATACTTTTTCCCTTTTGGGACTTTGTCTCCGAAGTTTCCATATTATTGCTGCAGAGTAAGAGACTTAACTGACAACTGATCATCAATTTGTCATTCAAAATTTAATAAATTTTGACAATGACTACCTGGTTTGACCACAGGTAAAATTTTACCTTAGAGATATTTTATACAAGTATAGTAATTCATACATTTTTAGTCTCTTACAGACCTCATAAAAAATTGCTTACAACCCCAACACTGAAAGATTTATTACTTAAATAATTTATCAATAAATCATAAAATTTTATAAAATAACCCCAAAAGCCATATTTAATGAAACCCTCTTTTACATTTGCTGATTAGAGCGCGTTTTTGCTTCATTTCGACTATGCGCTATTTCATAAGCGCGCTATTTTGTACATGCGCTCTTATGAAACGCGCTGTTTTGTAACGCGCTATTTTGTACATGCGCTATTTCGAAACGCGCTAATTTGTACATGCGCTATTTAGTACGCGCCATTAGGTACGCGCCATTTTGAAACGCGCTATTTTGATACAGTGCCGTTTACAATACCTGCTAAATAGCCGCAATGACTTCTTTGTCATAAAATAACTCTTTTGTTGAAATTTTCTTTAACTTCTGGGCATATTTCTGGTGTTATTTTATAAATTATTCGTCGAAGGTTCCCTTTTACTGTTGAAGTGTTTGGAGAGTTTGAGAGGAATGAGAAAAACGAGCCAAATATCAAGATCTTTTTGGCGGTTCTATCCGGAATATAACATGCGATTGCTTGACCTGTCGGCGTTTTGGAGGACATAAAGGATGAAATGTGTTGGGTGAGCTAAGGTGTATTCCCGCATGTCAATATTCATCCGAACATTTGGTGAAAAAAATGCAGAGGTTTGTTGTCCCTGGATTTCTTCGTTTACTGGGGCAAATTAATTTTGCCAAAGATCACTGACCGAACGGACACGAGAAGTGGTCCCCTATGAGGTCGAAGCTATAGAATACGTCATGTCGGATCTTTGTGAATATTAATAGTAATATTAATATCAAAATATTATGACGAAATAATTGTAAAAAGTAAAAGAAATTTCACAAAGCTAAGTTTCCGTAAACTTTGCTTAATACATATCGCCACAAAAAATAATCCAACGGCATCAAGACGCATGATCTAGGTGGCCAGTTTATCAATTCCCATTTCTCGGGGAAAGTTTATTCTTTAAATCTTTTTCCCCCAAAAAAATTTATTGTTTCTCTTGCAGGTCACACCGTCATGACATGGGATAATTAATATAGACTTCAAAAACATGTGGTTTCAGCAAGGCTCACGAAAATCATATCCAGTTCAAGTATAAAGTTGACAGACAATTCGTGAGATAAAAATGTGCTGTAAGATAACGCCAAAAGAAAATGTGCTTAGTGGTAAATATCGTATTTTACGTATAATTGTAAATATTTATCCTAACTAATGCAACAAATTATTTAAATTGACGTAATAAAACATTTTTTTTATTTATCACCAATACCCGAAAACTCTTGTTGAAACACCCTTTATATTAACCTTTATTTTAACCACCTAAAATACTGCATAATATAACAATTTATAACAGCTGGTTGCTTGTTTCTTCTTTTGCTTTGTAATATTTCCACTTATGCAAAACGTAAAGCGTTTGAGAGTGCATATAAAAGTGTCCAAGTAAATAGCACTGAGTTTGCATAATATCTCAAATTTAGTAAAGGTCTTTTCGAGGTTGTCGTAAAATTTTATAGCGACTTAAATTTGTCTCGTTTTATGTAGATATATAAAATGGAAAACGGAATGTATTTTGGATATAAGAAGAATATTTAAAAAATGTTTATCAAGTAACCAACCAACCTGATAGTATAAGAATTAGAGGCATTAAAATGCGCATAGGCCTATTAAGGGGTGACATGGATATACAGCTTTAAAAAATAGATTTTTTATTGTTTTTTTTTAATTTTTATAACATCTCTGAAATATTGTCCTTAAATTTTAAGTCGATTTGAGTAATAGTTTAGGAGATACAGGTTGGTGATTACTTGTTAAATAATCAGTGTTTATTTGAGGTTATAAGTGTCCGTTGTAAATTTTTCTTAGAAATGCCAAAGGTTCTAGAACTCAGCAGACGATACTTGTAATTTTTTTAAGTTTAATTGTCACTCAAAACTTTTAACGTGTTTTTCTCAAAAACTGTGTTTTCAAAGTCAGATGTCAAGATTTCTAGAGAACTACTAAACCGACTTTGTTAAACATTTATACAGGTCTTCAATATACAATTCACAACGACTTAAACTAAGGATTTTCTTTTTTTTTTTAATTACAACTATTTAAAAAAAATATAGAGCAAACTTCACTGATTTTTTTTTTTTTGTAAAAAGGTTTACCGCAAATCCAATTTTAACTTTTTATTATTTTTCTTTGTCCAAGTTCTAGTCTATGGTCTTAACTAAAACACGTATTTTTTTATTTTCACTCTATATGACAACGCGTCGAACCTTTTTTCCGAAGGGTCACCAGAAATAACGTCACAATGGTGGAGTTTTAAATATTTTTCTGTCTAAGACATTGAAAAGTTTAAATGAAATATTTTATTTGTTATATGTTTAAAATAGGCCTGTTTTTTTTTCCACACAAACCCATTTAACTCCTTAAGGGTAATTCTTTTTTCTGGCTGCACAGAAAGGGTTTCTAGATACACAAATAATTTTCAATTCAGTTCTTAAATTTTATCTTTGTAATGATTATTTGATAATTTTAGCAATGTTACATTACATAACAATAATAATTATTTTTGAGACAAAAACCCACAAAATATATAAAATTTTATCAATGATTTTTTGAAATGTTTAGCTTATACGAAATAAAACACCAAAGGCTTATTATATCTATTGTCAAACTATTTTGAAGGTAATTGAAAATAGATTTATTAAATGGAACCATTATCTTGTCTTTCTTCCCTACAATATCATAGATTTTATTATTATTCTTTTTATTATCATAGGTTTATTTTATTCTGCATTGTAGAAAAGATGTATTATCTATATGACAAGCAATATATTAATATTATTATTATTATTACCTACAAATTATCTTACCATTTTCTGTTCGCTGTGTTTGAATCTTTCCAATTAACTTTTTTTTAGATTTTTGCTTATATTAAGGGTTTAACCTTTAGAAAATGCATTTAGGAACACGGAGGGGTAGTTAGATGCATACAGTGTATGGATGAATGGGAAGTTCTAGGCTTTTTTTCTTACCGTCGCGTCAGGGTTATTGCCATGGACTTGTAAGATTTGACACAATCAGCTGCAATGTTGCAAACGTAGACTTCTGTGAGGTCAGGGATAAACAAAAAACAAGTGATTTTGAACAATAAATCTTACTTTTGACGTGTGACGATAGAGCGTTGGTAAAAAGGCAACGTAGTGAAAAACGTAATCCACAGTGTGATAGAGAGAGACTTCTTCATTTCAACCCGGGTGGTATGGAGTGCCATCAGATATAGTAGCAGAACACATTTAGCCCGTATTAGAGGTAACCTATTAATTCAGGGAGTAATGGCCCCACATGTTGTCCCATAACCTTAATAAGGTCTGACTGAAGGGATGTCGCCTCCCACCAACCCTTTATTTTTCTTAATTCGAGGGTTGATAGGGAGCCGCAACCCTTTAGCCAGACCATGACTTTTATGTTTAGGGGTCCTTTAAGGAAAATTAAACAAATTTTTAAAGTGCCTCCAGAACCTACCCAAAATTGTTTACCAGCTCTCCTACTATGAAAATTAGTGTATTAAAAATCGATGATCTTTAATAAATTATTAAACTTAATTATCCTCCGATTTAGCTAAATACCTAATAAATTATTAGCTATTGTCTTTTGTAAAAGTGACAATAAAATTAATAAAATATATAATATACATTATTTAAATAAAAATAATATAAATGGAATCAACCGAACGTTTCTGGTGTTTACCTTCTATAACTTTTTTATTTTTTATTGTTGGAAGAAAATTAATTTAATACGTCAGTATTTGACACAAAAGTACATTGTTTCACTATGCGCCTGTTTTGTACCATTTCCGGTTGGAGCAAAAATGACTAATACTTTGAAATTTTAAATGAGACCCCTTGTCTTTTTCTTTTATTTTGATAGGTTGTTTTATCCTGGATACATTGACGCCTATATGTCATTTTTTGACACTTTTGGTCATAATACTTAGTTCTTTAAATTCCAGTCTAGAATCGTTGGTTTTTTACGGCTTCTCTGCACAAGTGTAATGACTTTTAAACGATACTAACACACTATCACCATTCGTTTGAAAATCATGACTTATGAGCCGTAAAAAGCCAAAAAGATAATATTAATTTTATTGTGGCTTCCTGAAGTATAACTAATTGTTTTAACGTATTCATGGCACTTTTGATTAAAATTAAAAAAGAAATTTTATAGCAGAAGTGTCAAAAAATGACAAATATGGTATACTATCAAAATAAAAGAAAATATACCGGTGGTACCATTTAAAATTTGAAAATACTGAAAATACAAAATAATTACAGGGGTCAAAAAATGCATGGGTGACAACGAAATCACTACCAAGCCCTTTATTTTGTTGAATAAAAACATATGGCTTACAAATTTTAGGATGACATATAATATTATAAGATGCCAATTTTGGATATTATAACATGTCCTTTATCATTTGCCGGTTTAACCGGAAACGACATCGACTTTGATTTTTTTAATAGAATACCCTGTATATTTTTTTAAATTTGGATTCCACGGATCATTTTTGATATAAAACATATATTATGTCCTATACCTATCTCTGCTAGTTTTTAAAAAAATTGCGATTAAATATGTCCATACTACCGCATATTATGCAGATTTATGGGAAAACAAATAAATGTAATAAAAATGTATTATGTTTGATGTAATTCTTTATGAAGACTCTATCTATGAAGACCAAAATAAGGCTATTTCCGGCTTTACCGGAAGTGCGGCGAATATTGACTTTTTTAATAATGTTACTTCAAAAATTTTAATGCAACACCCTGTATGTTTTTTAAAGTTTGGTCTCTACGGGTCATTCCTAATATAAATTCTGTTTATTATGAAATACCTATCTTTGTTAATTTTTAACAAAATTGGCGATTGAAGATGTCCAAACGACCGCATATTATGCAGTTTTATGAGGACACAAATAAATGTTTTAAAAAAGTTTATTATTTGTAATGTAAATTAATATTAAAATAACAAAACTGCTCCATGGAGACAGCCACAATTATTTTAGGCTTATTATTTTTCTAACAGTTATTTGTTTTCCCCGATAACTGCATAATGTGCGGTCGTTTGGACATCTTCAATCGCCATTTTCTTAAAAACTAACAAAGATAGGTATAGGATATTTAGCAGATTTTATATCAGGAATGACCCGTAGAATCCAAATTTAAAAAAATATACAGGGTGTTGCATTTAAATTTTTAAAGTAACAATATTAGAAATGTCGATTTTCCCAGCACTTCCGGTAAAGCCGGAAGTAGTTTTATTATGACCTCCACAGAAATATTCGCCAGGAAAAATTAAATTAAACATAATAAATTTTTATATTAATTATTTGTTTTCCTATAAAACTGCATAATGTTCGGTAGTTTGGACCTCTTTAATCGCCATTTTTTTAAAAACTAGCAGAGATAGGTATGAAATATAATATAGATTTTATATCAGAAATGATCTGTAGAATCCAAATTTTTAAAAATATACAGGGTGTTCCATTGAAAAAATCAAAGTTGATGTCGTTTCCGGTTAAACCGGAACTGATAGCGACATGCTATAATATCCAAAATCGGCATCCTATGATATAATATGTCATTCTAAAATTTAAGAGCCATATGTGTTCATTCAAGAAAATAAAGGTCTGGGTAGTGATTTCGTTGTCACCCGGTATAAGTCAAATTCCGACGAAAAAAAAAGGTGTTTTTAACTTAAAATTTTTAAAAAGTTACAGGAGATATCACCGATATAAGTAAGAATATTACATAAGTAAAAAGTAGAATATACATACAAAATTATTAATTAATAGCGTATATTTATATACAAGTTTCTATTAGTAAATGATTACAATATTGGCAACTAGGCATAGACAAAACAAACATTGGTTTTGTTTAGAGTCTTGTTATACAAATAACAATCAATAAAACATTTGTCGTGTTCGTTGCCTAAAATCAAAATACATCCCGAAAAAAATAAGAAAAATTATTATATTGTTACTAATTCGAGCATTAATTAGCAATTAATGGTCTTAAACCTCACTTATTAATTGCCCATATTAAAACCCATAAAATTACAAGTGCTAAAGAACTGACTTAAATAAAGTCAGTTACTACTCAAATAAGAGATAGCGCCTTGAAAATTGATACAAATTTAATACTTGTCCACCATTTTTCTAATACCTAATAATTTAGTTAAAAGTGAGTTTTTCCCAAAACAGTTAGAAAAGCACAAAAAAATATAGGCGATGAAATATCATATGACGCGGACCGCAATTCTGAAACATGTGTCATGTTGAACACAAATTAAAATTATAAATATTAAAGCTACAGATCCGGAAGTTTTTATCCAAAATTTCCTTTTCTTTAAGGATCTTTTTTGCAATTCCCGCACTCTTGTATAGTTTTTAAGTTATCTTCATTATTTTTATTACTAGCAATTGTAATTTTAATTGGCGGAAAAAAATCCACATGACACATTTCTCAGAATTGCAATCCGCATCGAATAAGTCATACCCATAAGACTATTTTTTACAGAAAACTCACTTCTTGACTAGACTATAACCTGTGTTGAGCTTTAGTTAATGACTGTTTTTTATTACCTTTTTGATAATTAAAAAGCTTTTGCGGGTATATTTAATCTTTTAAATGAACAACCTGTTTAGCATGCTGTTCATCTACATCTTTAACAATAACACACACCTGATCTAATTTTCCGGTTTTGCTTTAATAATTGTTTCAGGTGACGCTGAGACCTTACTGAAAAGATTTTTAATTAAAACGAGTTTCAAAGCGTTTTTATTGCCTTTTGAGCTTCTTTAAATTAAACAAAGAAATTTTCTTTTAAAAAAGTTAAATAAGGGTTGCAGTAATTGCGTTATAACGAATTTTAAAGTATTCAGCTAAGTGACTTTGAGCTAATTAAATGTTTGGATTTTTCTTTAAAGCTGCAGGTCGCAAATTTTATGGTGGTTTGTTTCATTACAGAATGATTGTTATGAAAATTCCGTATCTAAGATTATTAGCCAATCAAAAATGTTGATACCACAGGCCAACAAAAAACAAAAAAAGTTTTAACCACAGAGCCAAACTAGTCTTTGTCTATGATTTTCAGGTCACTGAATTCAAATTTAAGGTTAGTTTACATAATTTGTCTCATTGAAGGTCACTGAAGGTCATTTCAGGGTAAAACTCGCAGAAAGCAGCAAACAATCTAAAAAATTATACTCATGTGATACTAAATTTGAAGCCCAATTTGTTGTTAGTCAAGGCGAAGGTCATTTAAAGATTATTAAAGGTCACATCAAGGTTATAGCCCGAGAAGGCAGCAAAAAAATCTGAAGACAATCATACTCATGTTTTTGATGTTTCTAAATTTAAGCCCGAGAGAGATGAAAAACGTTATCAAGAAACCTGGTATATCAATATCTTGGACGACTGCTATTGGATGTTTAAAAGAAAATGTAAGCGAAAGGGAATAAAACGTAAACGGAGGCCATTGCGCAGGTCTTTTGAAAAAAGAGAGCTTAAGGTAGTTCAGGAAATTACTTTGCGGCTTACCTAGGTCTAAGGAGTAAAATTTGAGAGTATAAGGTTTAAGGTTAACCCAAATCGCTTCCAGAAACTTGGTGTTAAAAGTAGGGGGTTTGACGCAATTGATAAAACTAAATGACATGAGCATCTATTCAGGAAAATTGTGTGTTTAATGCATTATATTGTGACTTGACCTTTAAATGATATTGAGCCTGACCTAATATAACTTATTATATCTCAAAGTCGGACTCAGTAACCTCAAAAACGTTTCAAATATGTTTACCGTGTTTTTTCTAAGACCTACCTTAAAACAACTGTCAATACCCTTTAAATGACCTTAATCCCGACTTCACCGAGCTTAACTTACCATAAATCTGGATTTACCAAATAATATTAATATATTTGTATTGACCCAACATCTTGAAGCTCAAGCAATCTTGGAGTAAAACTCAGCAGCATCAAAAACATGAGTATGATTTTTTTAAGATTTTTTTTCCGCTTTCTTCGAGTTTGACCTTCAAATTACCTTTCATGTCCTTCAATAAGCCAAATTAGAAAAACTAACATTAAATTCGAATTAGGCTACCCAAAAAACATGGACCTAGAATAGTTTGGCTTCGAGGTTGAAGCTTTAATTTTGGTCTGAGTAATTAATCCTTATACAAATACATTCCCGAAATAGTTATCATGCCTTAACTTTTAGCAAACTTACACTAAATTTCCTGAGATTTTGTAATATGAATAGTAAACCTAAATATTTTAAGAAATTCAGGTTAATTTTTTTCCCAAAATTGGACATGTTATCCAAATCTGATTAACTACTTTAACTGCATTGACAATAGAACAAAATCACAAAAGCTGACGCCTAACTTTTTGTTATTATTCATCATTTGTAACAAATTTCTAAAACAAATATTCCTTAAAGTTAGATTAATAACAATTTTTTTTTCGGTCCTTAACATTTTGGAAGAATGATCTGTCGCGTTAGGCTTGGCATAATTTTTAAAATATTTGTAACATTAATTATTTAAGCACAGGGGATATATAGCATATTTTCTACCAAGTGCGAAAAGTGATACTTTTGGGAACATTATTTTTTATTTTTTCTACTACCCCATTAAAAAAATTTTCAACCGCTGTGTTCACACGTCGTCGTCGTAGTTGGGCCCAGTAGGATATTTTGGAACATGCGCTAGAGTTGCTGGTTATCGGCAACTCTTTTGGCTAGCGTATGGAACGGGATCCAAAGCTAAGAAAAACACAAGGCTTAACTCAAGGTGTTAGCATATCGTGCTGATAAGTGAATGACATCCTGTACCTTAAACAGGTGTCTCCAACGGTGCCTCTGAGATACAGGGCGACCTCTCAGAGTATCTAGCCTTACTGCTTCCTAACTCCAAACAGAAAGCGGACAGAACCGCTTTCATAGGAAAAAGTGACAAACGTGCGCTGACCGAAACGGTAAATCTGTTTCGAGAGGTGCCACTCAAGTACACAAGCAGACAAAGGTGCTCCGACCGAAACGGGTGAATCCGTTTCGTAAGGTCCCCTAAAGTCACCGGCGCCTATTTCACGAGGGAGGGCTAATCCATCCCGAACAAACAGGTGCTTAGGAAGGGTTCCCTGAATCCAAACAGAAGGCGGACAGAACCGCCTTTATAGGAAAAAGGGTTTCCTGGCTTTAAACAGAAAGCGGATAGGACCGTTTTCATAGGGTTAGGCCGGAGATGCGGCCTTAGAAAGAACATCTGGTTCCTGTAACAAGGACCTGGTAGCTACCCACGCTACTAGACCGGGAGAGGAGGGCATGACGGATCTAATCGTCTGCTCGTCATACTCTCCAGAAGAGAGGGACACCAGAACACATCAGAACACATTGTGCTCGTGTCCGGTAGCGACACGAGTAAGAGGAGATGTAAGAACTCCCTCCCAATCTGGTATAGGATTCATTAGAAGTCCGATCCTATTGGGAGAAATTTAAAAAGGTATGAGTCACAATAGACCGAGCGGTTGCAGTGGAGGGCGTAAAAAGTCCACCCACTTTAAACCTACCTACCTACCCCTACAAAAACACTTACTTTTAAACGTCTATTGTTTTTAGTAGCATAATTTATAACAAAGAAACAATACATTTTTAAATCAGGTATTATTAGTAATATTAATATTAAATACATGCCAAAACTACCTCCTCTTTCAGGCTTTTGAGTTACTTCTTCTTGCACCAATTTAAAAATTGTCTGTACTACTGCTCGTATCTTTCTCCAAAATAATCTATTATTTGACTTGTTTAAAACTTTTAAATCTTGGAAATATTTTGACTAACTTAGACGGCTGAGAACATTGCGTTTGTGGCCATAAAAATAATACAGAACAAAACCTAGTTTGATTGCTATTTGACTTAATATTTTAAAAATTCTTTAAAATAATTTTAAAGAAAAATTGTATATAAAAAAAATTCAATTAGGTAGATTAAATATATGAATTTACATTGGTAGGTATTGTTATTAAGAAGTGATCCAGTTAATTATTAAGTCAATTGGATACAGTATAATATATAAGTTTTAAATAAACATACTCGTTCCGCACTAGTGCGGGGGAATGACACTTTCCAAACTAAAATACGTGTACCAAAATAGACAAATAATCATGGTCCTAAAAAAAATAATTCTTTTAGTGATGGTATTTAGACACAGTAAATACTTATACTGTTTAAACTATTAGCATTTTTCTTTGGGTGTAACCAAATACAACCATGGGTAATTTAAGCTTATGCAACTAAATCTAGGACCATTAAATGAATGAAAAGGAAGAAAATTTTACAATTACCTTAAAAACACAATATCCTGACATGCATCATTTTTTCTGCAATAGTTTTTTTCGTTAATTTTTATCTTATTTTTAGACTCTAAGGACATTTTTAGAATAAAATTTTCCAATTTTTTATTAGAAATAAAATTTTCGTTAAAAATTTTACATACGGCTGTGTATTAAAAAATACCTAAAACACATCCCCATAATGTGTTTTTACAAACAAATTAAAAAAGACCCTTTAATATTTAATTAAGTTCCGAGATCTTTTTTGGGCTTTAGCTTTTTATGAAAATACTTTTATATTCACTGTGACGCAGTTTTGAATGCTTTTTACTTTGTTACTTTTCTGAATTTAATTTAGCCTCGTAAAAAAATAAAAATAAATTTATTCTTTTTATTTAAAGTTAAAATGTTTTTTGTCTTGCATTTAGAGTATCGAGGAGCAGTATATTAATAAAAACTTTTTTTAGCAGTGACTATAAATTTATCACAGAAATAAAAACACAGTAAAAGTTACTTTATTTTAAAATTTTAATGCGACAAACACAAGAAATGGTTGAATTTGCTGCCATATTATTTAAACAATCCTTCTTTAATTCAAATTTGTGCCGACTTGCAACTTGTAAATAAAGTTTCTAGAATACGTAGGCATTTAGATTTACCAAAGTGCAGTTTTAAACAAAGTTTACTTTTTATTTACCGAACTAGGGTTTTTATGAGGGCAAATATTGGTAATTATTTAAAATCGCGACTGCACCTATTTTTGGCCATAAAAAATCAAAAAATTAAGTTATCGGCAAGTTTTGTTTTTTAAAATGTTTTACTTTTTGGCGCATTAAAGAATATAACTAAAAAAAATCAATAACTAGATTTTCTTAGAATAAATTGAAAGGCTTTAAATTTCATTCTTTTTTGTTTTTGCTTTAAGTTTTTATACAATGATTCCTTTTTTAAAAACTTTTTTTTCTAATGTTTATTAAAAATAAAACAATTTGAAAAAAATTGAAAATATTTATTTTTTGTTGTTTTATAATTTTTTAAAAATTTCCAAAATTTACAAAAATTATATTTTTTTCTAGTTGTCAAATATTTTTATACCAAATGTTAAGCAAAAATAAAATAATTAATTTTTGTTTTTTGTCATTTTTTTTTTTTTTTTAAATGAAAAAAGGGATATATTTTATTTTTTTTTATAATTTGTCATTATATGTAGAATATGAAACAAATTACTAGAAATTGCTAATTTTAAATGGATGCCTTTAATTGACAAAAAACTTAAAAATGCCCATTTTTTATTTTTAAAGTAAAAACTAACACCTTAAAAAAATTCGTAAATGCACCGTAAAATAAAACCAAGTAATAAAAAAACATGTAAATATCTCTATTTTTGGATTTTTATACTCAAAAATAGGTTGACCCGCGATTCTAAATAATTACCCAAATAGGGTCAAGGTCATTTACCACGGGGCCTGGAGGCTTTGTTAAAATTTAAAATTATTAGTTGTTACTTGTAGTAAATTTAATTGTTAAACATTTCTTTTTCAAGAACTTCTCTATACGACCCGTAGTTACAAAATTATGAGCAATAAAAGTAGAATTTTTTTTCCATTTTCTATTTCGTTTATTTAACACATGTTTTTACCATTTTGAGAGGAAGTGTATCTTCATTTTTGTTAGATACACCTTTCTTAAGACTTTCCTGAAAAGACATACCTGTCACCTCGTCCAACCAACAATTTTTGTAAATTTGGTCTTTTCGAGAAAAAAAAACAGAATTAAGAAAATAAACTGCCTTGTCGACTGAAATCTGTATGAAAAACCTCGGTTTCAACGGATCAACAGCATTTCCCCAGTAGGTTAATCTGAAGCGGGTAACCCAACTGCTTTTAAACGAAGCGAATAATCAACCTCTAAGTTAGTTCAGTTCGTATGGCTTTTTAAAATGAATTAAATTTTAACAATATTTTGATAATTATTGATTAAAAAATAAAATAAAATAAAATAAAATTTATTAGCACACGTTACATATCAAGATACATTTATGATTGTCAAAGGATACTAAGTATTTGAATACAAAAATACTATCTAGTTTTTTCCCAATAACAAATAAAACACACAGCAAAGACAAGAATATGCAAACTATAAATTAAAAATCCAAAAATTATAAGTCAAAACTCTTGATAATTATAGAAAGCCTGATTAATTAAAAATTCTTTATCTTAGGCTTAAATTTTTAAGTCAAACCCTTTGACATAATCTGCAGATATTAAAAAGTTTAATGGCGGAAAAAGAACAGGTTGCTGTGTTCGGGAGGGGTGGGATAAAAATGTATTACCAAATGATGTTTGTTTCTGGTATTATAATTGAAAATCTGAATTTAAAGCAAAATTATTCTTTTAACAAACAATAAACAATTAAATATAAACAGCGATGGTAAAGTCATGATCTTAAGTATCTTAAACCAGGGCCTACAGTGAGATTTTTCATCCACGCCTGCCAGAACCCGCACAACTCGTTTTTGAATTACAAAAATCCTATCACTCCCCACCAAACCTCCCCACAGCACTGTCGCATATGATATAATACTATGAAAATTACTATAGTAAAAGTTAATGAAGTCTCAAGAGTTGTCAAAGCAACAAGTTTTCTGATCATAAAACCACGGTATTGAGCCTTTTAGCCAGATATTCTGTATGGTGAGACCAATTCAACCTACTATCCAAAAATACTCCCAATAGTTTTACACTTGAGTTATTGTTATTTCCGTTAAAAATAAGATTTTGTGTTTTAGAAACGTTAAGTTTTAAAAAGCTTTAACCAATCGTCGGCACTTTTTATGGCACTTTCACTAAGTTCTAAAACTGCCTAGTATTTGAATCAAAATTAAAAAAAGATGTATCGTCTGCATATAGAGAAACTATGTCTGCAGGAATATTTCCGGGCAAGTCATTAATAAATACAAGAAAAAAAAGGCCCCAAAATTGATCCTTGAGGAACTCCATATTTATCGGCAGCTGCTGTGAGGATTTCCCATCGGGTAAACTAACCGCCTGAAACCTGTTCGTTAAAAGGTCCTAAACAAATCCAAAGCCGATCCCTTATCCCGTAAAACTCAAGCTTTTTCAATAAAATGAATGATTGACATAGTCAAAAGCCTTGGGGAAGGTCCAATAGTTGCACAAGGACATAAATTATTATCCATAGCATAGATAACCCTTTCAATAATTTTTATTATCGCCATCGTGGTGCGTCTATTTTTCTGATATGCAAACTGCGAATCTGTAAATAGCATATTTTTTTTAAAAAACTGACAATTCTATTTTTTTTATTAACTGCTCAAAAACTTTAGATAAAATTGGTAAAAGAGATAGCGGTCGAAAAATTATTTATGTCATTTTATTTTTTTCCTTAGGGATTGGTACAACTTTGGCTTTTTTTAACATATCTGAAACACTCCCGCTTTATGCATTCATTAAAAATTACACAGCCCAACAAAAAGTGTCGGGATCCGTGGGTAGGACCATGATATTGCTATGTATCTTTCGATGCCACATCCGAATTCGGCCTCAAAAAGTACCCTACATGTCTAGGATTGGCACCAGAGGCCGAAAACTACCCCTATAAGGGTAAATATGGATTTCAACATTGTTATTTCAATGTACTTTTCAACGCTAGATCTAAATTTGTTGTCAAAAAGTTTTTTCTTTACTAAAATTCACCCTCTAAAGCCAAAACTACCCCTAGAGAGGGGTAAAAAATCTAGTTCTGGACGCCAGAATCGCAACGGTGGTATTCTTATATACTTGTCAATGCTGGACCTGAATTTGTGATCGAAAACTTTTTGGTCTACTGTATTCCCCCCTTAGGCCCAAAACTAATCATCGGAAAGGGTGGAAAATTGAGGTTTGGACGCCGGAATCGCCACGGTGGTATTCTCAAGACGTCTTTTGCAACGCTGCATCCGAATTGTGATCTAACCAGAAGTCGATTTTCCACCCCTACTTCGGGATAGTTTCGGTCCTAAAGGGTGGATTTCAGTACTTTTCGACCACAAATTCGGGCCCAGCATTGAAAAGTCTATTGGAATACCAGCATCGAAAAATATATGAGAATATCAAGGTCTAACCCACGGATCTTGACATTTTTTCTGTGGGCTGTGTTATTAATAAATAAACTTATATTAAAACAATGTCAAAATTTAGAGATTACAACACCGAATGCTTTTTAGTTTTAGTTTTAAATATACAGTAAATATTTAGTAGGGCCTTAAAAATGTTTTCAAGCATATACAGACATAAAATAAAAATCTTTATAAAAAAATCCCTATAAAATTTTATGACTGACAGTTTCAGAGACGCCCTAAATATTTAATAAGTTTGGATATATTTCCGGCTCAGTGCTGCTTATTCGGGTGACAATTTTTAAACCGTGACACAATTAAAGCCACTTATATTTAGTCTTGTTAGATTAAACAAAAGAAATTTTTTATTTGTGTTTGTGATATTGTTACGAGGAGGACTCAAATAAAACTTGGAACTTTAACTACAATAAATTTACGGTACCAGATTATCATCATCATCATCATTTTGAAAATTTGAGCCCCCAATGTGTCTTTCTACGGTTCAAAAAAAAAACTACATGGCGATATATACAAACTATGAGGTGTCTATGGAATAATCTCCCAATGTACTTTTTTTTGAAAATATTTTTAATCGTTTAAGCACATGAGAGCGAATGTTACTGTTCCGCAGTTTGACACTCTCAACAGAACGGTTTCTCCTTTTTGAAGAAAATGCAAGTTTAACTTTTTAAATAAAGAATTCTATTATCATAGAAGGAATACACTTTTTTTTTTCAAAAAATCAATAAAAAATCATTTTAGCTGTCTCAGAAGACGGTGGAATTTTTTTTCCTGGCTATATTTGATTTTTCGCAGTTTGACGGATTAGTCCTGATAAGAGATATGAAAAAAAATCTAAATTTTTTTACATTAATTTATTTTATAAAGTAAATTATACCAATTTATTATGTAAGGTCTAATGTCTTCTCCAAATTAATGCCATTATTATCACATTTCTTGGACCCTTACAAGGAGTGCTACAAAATGGCGTCACCTAAAAGCTTACTCTCGAACTTTCAAGAAAAAAAACAATAGTTTAAAAAAATCCAATCAAAATGAACCAAAATCCCTTAATTAAGTAACAGATAAACTATTAAACTTAAAACTTTAATTGGTTTTGGATGAACCAGTGCAACGTTGTGATTGTCACTATCATAACCTGCAAGCACTACTTGTGAGGGGGTCTAACAAAGATGGGAATCACTTTAACTAAAATTCCTATTCAGTTATTTATTATATTTAATTTGGTGTACTCGACTTAAAACAATATTATCTGTATTATTATACGTTAAACTAGGCACTTAGGAAGTATGGAAATAATACAAGGAGTCCAGACATAATGGTAAAAGAATGGATACATTTTCAGGGACAGAACTTTTGTCGGCAGAGGGCGCTACTTTTCAGGACAAACTTATTTAAAATGTTGCTCGGGAAGTATTTTCTCTGTTTCTTGTACGTTAATAAATACAATTATTTGTTAAATAGGATTATGTGATTAATAAACGAAATGAGAAGTATATAATATTTAATTGTATATTTTTTTTTGATGAAAATAGATTTTTTTACCTAATAATACTAGGTACTAGTAAATTTATGAAAATAAACGAAATAATACTACTAAGAAACAATCATTATTAAATTCAATTATTTATTAATGAAAAACTTACAATTACATTTTTCAGTAGTTACACATACAAAACTATTTTGCTTTTTTTTTAATTTACTGCATGACAGAAATTAAGTAAGATATAAACGTTTAAATAGTGTGTGCAACAGTTTTAATAAATAGGACCTTATAGCTCTTGGAAAAATCTAACAAAATGGTTTTTAAAGAACTTTTTATACCAAAAACTAAAGTAGTTTTGCTTAAAAAACCAATTTTTTTGAGCATTTTAAAAGCGATTTAATGCCTTTTTTTTAAATCCGCGGTTTTGTACTATTTTTTGCATTGTAAGATTGTAAGAGGTGTGTTTTTAAGGATTAAAAAAATAACAAAATTAAATTAGGAATACTTTTGTGCGGTTACATTTTTTTAATTACAGCTATGTAACATTATGTTAATTTCTTTAGGATAAACAATTTTTTTTTTAATTAAATCAAAATAAGGTTTGATTTTTAAGGGTTAAAATATATTAAATAATGTTTTAAAGAACTAAATACTTATTTTTTAATTTATATGAGCCTAATTTTATGTGACTTAAGCTTTAATATAAAAATTTTTTAAAGGTTTTTGCAATAAGGAATAGTTTTTACCCCTAAAAAATAAAAAGCGATCTTCAGTATAATGAAGGTTTTAAAAAGGAGGGTGTGTTAAGCTTAATCCCAAATTTGTATGCAAAATATTGTGATAATATATACATTCTTTATAGGGTTGCCGCGAGACACGAGATACGAGACGTCTCGTCTCGTCTCGTCTCGTCTCGAAGCCATTTTGTCTCATCTCGAGAGCATTTTGTCTCGAATTTCGAGACGAGATAAAATCCTTCAAGACAAGCTCGAGACGAGACGAGACATCTCGAAAAATTTTAATGACTCAAAATTTATGTGAACTAGCTGTAATAAATCTCCAACAATATATTTCTAGTTCTTAGGAATAATACAGGTTGTTTAAGATTTAGTGTTACAAACTTCCACAGCAGTTGGATCATGCAAAAATAAGTTTCTATAAACATAGGTCAAGAAATGCATCGTTTCCGAAATACAGGGTGTTAAAAAAAAAGCTAAAATTAATTGATTTAAAAAGTATATCAACCTGTGGTTTTATTATTTTTAAATTATTTTGAATATTTTACTCACGTACCTACATATTTTCCTATAACAGAAGTGGTATTATGGAAAAATTACAGCGGAAATTCCACGTCGTCTAGGCAACGTGGTTTTTCCACTTACTGTCAAATTGACAATGCGAAATTTTTAAATAATAATGACGGTTTGTTAAAATAATATTTAATTTTAAGTTAAGAAACTTTATCTACGTTTTTGATTCGTGATATATTCTCCCTAAATACCGCTCGTGCTTTAAAATTAACCAAGTGTTTTTTTACTCATGCGTGTTTTCTTTAAAAATTTTACTCGTGATATTACTACCGATAAAACAACCTAAAATACAACTATTTTGTTTCCTGTTTTTTTTTTAATTTTGCTTTGGTTTCAAGAAAAAAACTAAAACCGATTCTTTTTTATACCCTTTTGAAAAGTAGGAGTTTTACTTTGTCTCTCGAAAAAAATTCAAATAACGAAAAAGTTGTATTTTAAGTTGTTTTATCAAAATAATTGTTTTAAAAAAATATGTACAGTTAAAGCTTCTTTTTAACTTTAGGACCCTGCGTATTTCCAATTTCGAAACGATGCATATCCGAACTTATGTTTATAGAGACCTTTTTTGCAAGATCTAACTGCTGTTAAAGGTTTTAAAACTATTGTTCAAACACCTTGTATAATTATAAGAAAAATTTCTAGAAAACATTTTACCTGTGTTTTGTAATAAAGTTTATGATTTATCACTTATGTTTCATTATCTTTGAGACTTTTTTTTTTGGTGGACATTTTTTGTGACTTATATTTTCTATATTTTTATTTTAAATAAAAAAACAAATTATTAGGTTCATTATTTTATTTTTAGTTGCATATTATGGGTGTCCATAAAGTCTGGAATCATCAATTTTTTGAGAAAACTACACAATTTTATGAAAAGCTTAATCACGTCAACTTTTCTTTACAAGGAGTGTTATAAAAAAAATAAGCATTTATACAGAGTGTTATATTTTTAAAAAATATTAATTCACCTTCTTACTTCTTACAAGCTTCAAATACAAGAATGAACTAAGGAAAAATGTCAAAACATTTTAAAAAGGCAACCGCTCTATAGATCTTTAAATAGTAAAAAACATGCAAAAACTATTGCCGCATCCCGAATAAAACGGTGTGTACAATAGTACAAAGTATACGGCGCGGCGGCACTTTTTGATGCCTATGCAGAGGGTTGTTTTTGAATTTTTTTCTGTTAGTTGAGGATTTGCCGCTATTATGTTTTAAAAAATTTTATTTTAAACTAACAACAATGCATCCTTCTTAAAACACATACCAGTTTGCAGCAGATTTTGCAATTAGTTTGTAGGTATATAGTGTACAGGGTGAGTCAACGATGGCGAGGAGTAAGTAATTTAATGCTTTGAATATTAGATGTGTAGATAATCTGCTTATGTAAGTATTAGGTATATGGTTAAATAGTATGTTAAATTTTAACGATATTTTGAATTAGACAGGGCACATCCATAAAGTATTAGGATGCTACAAAAGTAATTTTTTAAAATTTAAAATAGAATACCTATACCTACTCATATTTTTACAGTTTTGGATGCTATTTATTTAATTCTAGAAATTCCTATACCTACTTCATATTCTATACCCAGAAAGTTACGTAGGTATAGGAATATTGCCATTTAGGATAGTTTGGGTATACTTAATTATTATGGAAAAAGTTAAAAATTGGTAAAAAAAATTGAGAATTAACATTTCTAGAATTAAACATTGAAATTAATTATGTAATGATAAAACATGTGTGTTCCATTTAAAAAAATATTTCTTTTTATCACCACCTTGTGCACTGTGCAGACATAAAAATTAGTTTAAAAAATGTGTAACATGTACCTAAAAATAAAAATTGACGGGTCCAAGCATTTTCATTATACTTCCGATCTAATTTTTATTGAAATTATCCTATACATTACTAATGCACTGTATATTGAAATTAATATAATTAATATAAACCAAAACAACTCGAGACAAACTCGTCTCGTCTCGAAATATATTATCTCGAAATTTCGAGACGAGACGAGACAAGGCTTTATCTCGTCTCGTCTCGCGACAACTCAAATTCTTTAGGGACAATATTTTTTTATCATAATATGGGTTGATTTTTAAAAGCTGAAATATTTCAAATGATGTTTTAAAGAAACAAAATACTACTTTATAACTTATTTGACTCAAATTTTACTTAACTTGAGCTTTTATGTATAGTTTTATATGTTTTAGCTATAACAGGTAGTTTTCACTTATAAAAAAAAGAGCACTCCTCGGTATAATATAGATTATGAAGGGCCTAATCCCAAATTCTTATGCAAATCTATGCATTTTGAAAAAATTGCTAGGTTAGTTGTGGTAAGTTGTAGTTGACTACTCCAAAAATTTTAAGACGTAATTGCGGTAAGGCCCATTAGTTTTGTTCTGGGAAAAAAAACCCGGGTTATATTTGAACACCCCCTTGTAATTTTAAAAATATATATTTATTATCTAACATTTATTTTTACTTATATTTTTACTTTAATAGTAAAAAAATTAAACCTAAATCTGAGATATTTTTCCTTTAGTAATAAAAATTGTAAAACTAAAAGCCAAAGCACTTAATTTAAAAGGGATAAATTATCCTGTGATGGGATTTTATATAATGGCCTCAGGCTTTCTATATTGCTTTAATTAAAAACTAACAGCTAGGAAAAACAAAAAAATATGGAAAAATTTTTACCAATTTCTTAGATTGTAAAAAACATCATTATAATAAGGAAAAAATGTAATACCAATATTTCCAAATTTAAGTTAGAGGTAAAAATCTTGGTATAATTTTTCATTAATAACTTACTAGTTTCAGACAATAAAATACTATAGTCTGAGAGCCAGTAAACCATTCGACCAACCCATTTTCCACAAAGAAAAAAAAAATTGAAATATTATTTTACTATTGTTTAATTATGAAAATACCGTTCTGGCAGGTATCCTCCGGTTACGTCATCATCCCTCAAAATTTTAAAAATGCCAAAAAAATTTTTTAGCCTGCTTCCACAACGCTAAAATTTTAATATATTGTGATTTTATTTACATATATTAGTAAAGTTGTCGTCGGGGTGGCAATTTATAACTCCTACAAGACTAAAATTTTAAGGGCATATTTTTTTAATAGTTGGAAATGTATATTTAAACTGCCAGACTATTCTGATGGTTGCAAGGGTCATCCAGACCAGTCAGGACGCTCGACAAGAGTGCGGGCGCAACAGACTTGTATGAGCTTTATTGTCAGAAAGAGACGATATATTTATTGTGTATTGTAAAGATATGATTAATGAATACTTTATTGAAAGAGACACAAAGTTACATGTTAAGTATAAGTTTATATTTATGTTAACAAATATATACCATTAAAACTTGTTGATCTTACAGGTCTGCATGCATTATTGCCTCATCTTCTGAATTGAAATGATAATCATCTACCATTTCATTGTTTTCTAGGAAAGAAATAAAAAAATTATTTGTTAAAAGAAATGAATACCTACCATACATGCATATAAAAAACAATAAATATTTACCTAATTTAATGTCATTAGGTTGATCAGATTGTAACAGAGCATCATAAATAGATGGTGGCCAAGGAAGTTTAAAGGTGTATGGAAGCCCAATAGTATGGCCCATTCGATCAAAAAATGTCCAACCCAGTATGAAAATAACTGTCAGTGTTGGCCCCGCCGATTCTGCGCAATAACAAAATTACACCAAATAATTTAATGTGTTCCCTACTTACACACTGATAAATCAGTGTGTAGTTAGGCAACACATTATACTTTTATCAGAGCCGTAGTACCGTTTTTAATCTTAGGTTGTCTAAGGTTTTTGGTGCTAGGGCGCGCGCGGCGCGTATGAAACTATATCCCCGCTGTACCGTTTGCCGTTGCAACCGTCGTCGTCTCATCATTCGTCATTTTCGTTGTGGTTTGTGCCTTTGCGCCGAATTAGTTTCGATTGTTTTGCTTTGTGTGAGTACCTAAATTTTTTGGTTAAAGAAGTTTTTTGGATTGATAAAAACCTTCTTATTTTAGTGATTAGTGTTTATTAAATTGTGACTATAATTTTGTGATTATTGTTTGTTACTCATAATATCGTAACAAAATGATTAGAGGTTGTATGGTTTTGTCTTGCAAATCCAAGGGTAACATACCCGGCATTTTTTACTTTAGGTAAGTATTTCTTATATTTAAATTAGGTGCTTTACGTTAGGTAACCAAAAAAATATTAATAATATTAATTATGAATAATAAAATAATGAAATTTCATAGGAAATAGCAGTGAGAAAAGTAAGGCAATCTTAACTATCTTTTAGATGATTTCCACAATTTTTGTGTATTTCTGTGAATTATTAAAAAGAAATAAGGTTTACATTTAGGTACTTTTATTTCATTTAATAATTTGGTACATTCTTTTAAAGGATAAAAATTATTAATTACTGGGCAGACCAGGCAAATTTTAATATATACAGGTCCTTCTAAATGAATGAAAGAAAGTACAATTTTATGTTAAAGTTCCTTTTTGCTTTTTCTGCATTTGTTTAAAAAGAAATTAGATTTTTGGTTTCTTCAACTTACATTATCAACTTTTTAAGCTTTACATACTGTAGACACATAATATTTAACGGATACTGCTACAATGGATACCTAGGTACCAAAGGTTACTAAACATTTTTAACCACTGTTATTTTGTCTTATGAATGTTTGTTATTAGTAAAAAGTATATGTCTAAAAAGCAGTTATAAAATTTTTCACTTTTTAATGTACAACTAGAATCTTAGAATTATATTAAACTCAGTTACACTGTCTTACCCTTCTTTTAACACAAAATTGGTGATAAGTACATGAAACTATCATACAATGTTTGAAATTTATTTTAAAAAATCGTGTTTTTATTTATTTACAAATATTTTTGGTAAAAATACAAAACTCACAAAAATATCGACCATTTAAATAGAAGGCTTCTTTCCATATTATATCAGATGATATAAAATTCAATATTACACAATAATTTTAAATATTCTATGGTAGTATCGTTTAATAACCAACAATTTTGTGCAAAAAAAAAAAAAAGTGAATGCTTAAATTTGACATTTGATGATGTCAACTTTATAGATAGTAACAAAAAATTATGGAAGTCCGACTCTGACCTACTATTTATTGCGCAAACTCCTCGGGGCCAACCCCCCTATTCCCGCTGCCCTGCAGGCCTGGACAATTTTGTTCTACATTATTGGGCTTCCATACACCTTTAAACTTCCTTGATGGTGGCACAGTGTTACCTTCATACCAGCTGTGTGAATAAAATAAATATACTTTTCCAACTATTAAAAGAACATGCCCTTAAAATTTTAGCGTTGTGGGAGCAGGTTATAAATTGCCATCCCAACGACAAATTTACTATCGTCTGGTACATACTTGTAATCATCAAAATAGGTTGTCAAGTTTTTTTCGACTCAAACATATGTAAATTACATCATATCAAAATTTTAGCTTTGTGGAAGCAGGTTAAATTTTTTCTTGACATTTTCAATATTTTAAGGGATGATAAAGTAACCGGGGAATGTCTGCCAGAATGGTTTTTTCATAATTGACCGATAGTAAAATAATATTTTAAAAGTTTCTAGCTTTGTGGGAAGTGGGTTAATTGGATGGTTCACTAGCTCTTCTACTACTAGGTAACAAAGAGGCAGTAATAATATTCTATTTTTTACCTTAAACCGATTAAAATATTTGTATACTTTACTTTTATTAGCACCTATTTTAACCATGTATTATCTTATGATAATAATAGAATTTATTTTGTCAAAGTTGAACTTTTTAAATTATTAAAAACAATCAAAATGGTTTTTTATATATCATTTCTTTTAAAAATGGACAGCTAATCTTTCGGAAAATAATTGGGGTATTAAATATTACTTTTTTTAATTTAATTTATCATAGCCTTTACCATAATTTTTTTAGCAACCCATTCTCAATTCATTTATTGACTTACTTTATTTAATAAAAAATACTGGTGGTTTACTGTTAAATTATGGGTACCAAAATAGCTTTTATAGAATATCTAATTTCATTCGATAGATATGATTTGATAAAACCTCGTGCGTTTTTTTAACTATTACAGTAAATTGCCATTGCAGAAAAAGTCATAAATAAAGAAATTATTTCCCTATTACCCCACACCCTATCAATTATTTTAGCTAAATTAACTTGCTTTATATTCAAATTTTACCCGCACAAGTTACCAAAATTAAACCGTACTTTTTTAACAAGCACCGCAAAATTCGCAAATTAAGACCGATTTCCAAATTTAAATTTTGAAATCAAGGTAAATATACCTTATAATTTGATAATTTCGAGACAAAGACGGGATAAATCGACAAAATAATGGTTTAATTATACAAAAGCCTTGCTGACAAAATGAAATTGCGAAGACTATAATAAATAATAGTCCTTTGTTTTAGTTTCATGTCGGTATTAAATTATATAGAATGGCAAATACAGGATTTAATACAAGTATAAAATCTAATAAATAGTCAACTATTAACGGATTCTTGTTTTAACCTTTTTATTGGGAAAATGTTTTCATCAGTGGTGTCTGGTCCATAAGAGCAAAACGGGAAGGATGTAAATTACCGATGAATCAAAAATTATATTTGGTAATAAATCAATGAATTCAAAAAACTTTAAAAAATCCCAATTTTTACTTCATTAAGCGGGTATTACAGTGTAAAGGCATGAATGTTAGGTAATTTTTGAAGTGCCGTAAAAAGAGGAAATTAAAATTTTTACTATTTATTTTTTTATGAGCTATTTAATAACATTGCAAAAATACAGAAAAAACTAAAAAATTAAAAAAGGTGAAAATTCAAACAATTAGCAGCTGATGAAGTGACCCGTGACCATGCCCACGATTCCAACTAGGGTTCATTCGAATTCTTCGGCTCGAGAATTCCCGGGAAATCGTTGGGCTTTGTTCCCGGAAATCAAGCTCGAGAAACTCGAGAACTCGAGAAATCATATTTGAGTCTATGAAATTATAAAATAAAACTATTTGCGTTTGCCGTTTGTTTTAAACGCGCGGTGGCGGGGCGGCACGGCCAAAGCGCAGTGGTACTTTGATCTCGACGCTGCGCGCGGCAAAGCGCTCTGGCGGCGTCGTTTTATACATGATACAATACAGTAGGTAATACACACGTTCATTCGTGTTTCCACTTACCTGAGTTCAGACGGTTTACAAAGTTATCGAGAGCTGGCAGCAATTTTTGGTAGGTATTTGAGGCAAGCTGAAAACTTGTCATATACTTCTCCTAAGCCCCAACACGAAACTGCAGATGGCTGGAGTAGCGAGGCTATATCAGCCCCTTAATTAAAAAATCCAAAAATGTATTTGAGGCAATATGCAATTTTTATATGTTGTATCGGATTGTTGATTTTTACTTAAACCATTTTTAGCAGAAATTCACAATTTTTTTATTTTTTACTCCGAAATTCCGACTAGAAACCTCATAGCTATAGACAATAGTAACGAGGCAAGTAAGAACGCAAACAGCTGCCGATAAACGTTTTCTCTTTACACTAACAGCTTGTCTATAGCGCTACTCAGTCCACATATAGGTACATAATTTTTTAGATCACCTGGCATATGGAAAGTCCCACCAAAATGATCTGTCTTTTTGAGAATCTTTTTTTAGTTATAAATAATACCCTATTAAAATTTCAAGTTGCCCCAAATACATTTTTTATATTTTTGAAAACATTTTTGCACGCATCTGGCAAGGTTAAAACCCCGACAAAATCGTTCGGCTGCTTTTTTTAAAAATTTTTAAACATTCAACTACAACATATAAAAATTGCATATTGTTATATACATTTTTAAAAAAATATTTTTAAAAATTTTAGGTGATTTCCCCTACTCACCAGCCAGGTCGCAGGTTCCGCGTTGGGTTAATAGAGAAGTTTATGACAAGTTTTCAGCTTGCCTCAAATACTACCCAAAATTGCTGCCAGCTCTTGGGCTAAGTGTAGTACACGCAATTTGTAAATTTCTCGACAACCGAGAAGACCCGAGAAATAGCCTCGAGAATTCTCAGACCGAGAAATTGACAAGCCTGAGAAATCATGAACCCTAATTCCAACCCTCCTAGCAATCTAAAAAAACAAACAAAAATGATTATTAATGTAGAGTAACCCAGATAATACCACCGTTCTTTTAAAAGACACGTTACAAATTTTCTTTTTATTGACATTCAGCTTATTCGATTAAAGATGGCGCCATAGTATGTTTTTAGAAATAATATTGACTTCGTATTTTAAAGGGCGGTCTTTGCGATCGAACCAATCAAAAAAATCGATTTTATTTCTGCAATACTAAATTGTGGTCCTACATGAATACGAAAAGCTAAATACCGTTTGGACTGTTTTACTTCTTTTTAGAAAATATTATTAAATTTGACCAAGATATACCCTATATATTGAGTGTAAAACCAACAAAGGGGTAATAATAAAGTACATTGAACAAAATATCGGTCCAATAACTCGCCTGTTCTTTTAAAAGAACGGTGGCATTATACACTATTTTCTCATTTTTTGTTTAGGTAATGGAAAGAACCCCTAAAGTTGCATAATTGTACCATATTTTGGGCATCATGGTACAAAACAATTTATAAAGGAAAGACCCATTAGAAGGGGCTATAAATTATGGGTCGGTTTAACTGTAGCTGGTTATATTTTTTATTTTTGAATAGAAGATTTGAACCTTATCAGAGGTCTCATATTTACCACTTTTGCCCATTTCAGGTAAAAAAATAAAGAAGACATGTGCCAGGTGCTATAAATTGTCGGTGTGAATGTGCTGGTCAGATTGAATATGGTTGACCTTATCAGGCAACCACCTCAGGTAAATATAAAGAACTGCCAGTTCGTTGGTGATTGCAGAAGTGCTTCAAATACTAGGTGCTTTCATTTATATTTCGATAACTTTTTGGCAATTATATAAAATTGGAGGCGAAAAAAAAGATTTACTAAGATTTAGGCAATCAGTGGCAACCTCAATTTTGGAGACATATAAAAAAACAACCAAAAGAGGTCCTAGCTGTCAGTCCGCAAACTTCATGAAACGTCTAGATATGGTAGATCATCTACAACTAGATGTCGGGAAAAGCAGTTTCTGTCATAAGAATTGCAACTTTTTCTGTCAAAAACGGTCCGTTACTTTGCATCCAAAATTATGTTTTATTAGTAACAATACATTATAATTTGTATTTTTATTAAAATTTTGGCAGAATAAACCATATCTTTAATATGAGTATATGTTTAATTTTTAGTCTAAAGTAGTAGTGTATTTTACCACCGTTATTTTAAAAGAACAGCTTTTTTGAAAAATCCGAAAGATAAATTTTAAAAATTTCTTAAAATATATATTTTTGTCCTACCTAGGACTGGTATTTAAAGTTTAAACAAATATATTGAAAAAAAAGTTCTGGTATTATCTGGAGTAATGTCGCCATGTTTAAAACTATGGAAAAGTTGAATTTTTTTTACAAAATGGCGGCTGCCAAAAAAAAATTGTACCACTGTATTTTGACTTTTCGATTGTTTTAAAAATGGTAAAAATTGAAAAATTAGGAATGCGGATAGTTCCGGACTTAAACAAGTTTATAAAGAAGACTCTCGAAAAATTTCAAGTAAATCGGTTCAGTAGAACTTGAAAAATCGTGGGCCTGGTTGCCTGCCAATTTTTTGAGACCCCCGCATTTCATTACCTGCTAATTTTTAAATTTTTAAATTTTTTTATTTCTTTATTTTTGTTATGTTAATAAATCACTTATAAAAAATGGATAGTAAAAATATTAATTGCCTTTTTTTACGGCACTTCAAAAATCTCCTAAAATTTATGCCTCTACACTAGAATACCCCTTAATTTCTTGTTGTCAATTCCTTGTCACCCAGATTAAGTCGCTTAAATTCGCGCCATATTCGATGGTTTTTACGTGGTGGGAATTATTTTTGCCCCGATTTTCCGTTGAACTTGCAGCCGCTGCGTTGTATTCCCCCACCGCACCGGCCAGCTATTTCTTACCGTATTTGACACGCAAGAGGGCGATGTATTTTTCCATCTTCGGTCAGTACGATTTGATTTTAATAATGGAAAGAATAGTAAATAATGTACAGAATTTTTAAATCGTGAGTGTTCCCGACTTTCGCTTGTTGACAAAGTGGATAGATATAAAATCGCTTGGTAGACCTATTCCAGATCTAAAAGGTGGTTGTTATACAAGGGCTCTGGCTCAAGTGTTATATTAGGGACACAGTTATATGTTTTAAAATGGTTTGCCACCAATCACATATGTATGGTTAAAAAATAGATTGGTGTAGCACACATACTTTTACTTCCATACATAAAACTAAACATAGAAAATACTTTGTAATAATATACAAAACACCAGAAAAATGTATTGTTCGATGGTAATTTTTTAAATAGCTTCTCTTAATATACAATATGTATAGTTTACTCGCATAAAGACAGTTACAGTTTAATTTTTTAAATTAAATTACCCGATACTAATTAAACAACTTAGCGCAAGAACGTGTTTTACAAAATATTACATGTATAAGCGTCAGTGGCGACTCGTGAGGGAAGGCTCTGGGTTGCGGCCTCCCCAGAAAAAAAATCTAAAAAACAATATATATTTACTTTTAATTTTTATATTAAAAATTTAAATATAAATAAAATAAATAAATATAAAATATATGTATAAAATGTATTATTAACTAAATTATATACAATATAAGTAACCAAACCTAACTGTTATTTATTAATCGATTTTAATTAAACTGGATTTTTTTTCTTTGCAGTACATTAATGTACTAGGTAAACTAAATTTTAACTTTAATTGTTTAAATAAAATCATGACGCACACTTATTTCTTTGACTCAAAAAATGAGTGGCTTCTTATTACGGTTTCCCAGACTTTCTAGCTGTTAAATATCAAATATAAATTATTTTAGCCTTAGCAGAATTATTTTAGTTATTTTCCTAAAGTATAATGGTTTTGTTGTTTTAAAGATTAACATGTGGCCAAAAACGTTCGCGTCCAGATGTCCCTGCGCCTAACTGTTCCCACGCTCAAAACGCCGCACCCAAAAGTCCAGGACCAACTTTGCGATTTATAAATATTCCCATCTTGTAGAAAATTTAATTACAAAACTTGTCCCTTTTTACGATATGAAATAACAAAGGTATAAGCAATTTTCAATAACAAATAATTATTTTTTTAGTTTGGCAATAACAAAATTACTAAAATAAAAATTATATGATATAAAAAAAATACATTTTATAAATATAGCAAGAAAATGTGGGTAAATAACAATTTTTTTAACTGTATTTTTTTATTTTTTATATATTCCTTATAACCAATGGGATAAAAGACTTCGCTCGATGACCTTACGATTTACTGATATTTTACAGTAATTTGGTTAAAAGCCTAAAAAATGATTATTTAATTTTAAAAATTTTCAATTTTTTTAATTTATCATGTCTTTTTTAAGCCTCCGCTTATGCATTAAAAAGTTACGAATCGACCAACTAATAAACAGGCTTCCACAAATATGTCAATCTTACATCCTTTAAGAGAAATATCTGGTTTTGTTAAAAGAGCTGCAAAGACAAAGTTACCAACCACTTACTAAAATAGTTTTGCACCAAAGCGTGAAAATAAAAACAACTGTCACAACCGCACGGATTTAAAAACAAAAGAAGTAAAACAACCACAAAGCGGAGTAACACTATCTCGAGTATTAAACTTATAAAGCTGCTTTAAAGCTTTTAAATTCATTTAAAAAGGACTTTAGCAAATAACAAAAATTCATGAGACGATTTAAACAGTATAAAACACATTTGTTGTCCGTTTTGCCAGAGGCGACAACTTTTGAATAGAGAAGTATTTATTTATACATATAGAAACGAAGTTTGAAGTTCTTCGGGTATCTTATATATTACTATTATTTATCATTAAAAAGCTTATTTTCAAATAAACTATTTGGATGAATACAAAGTTGTGTTGTTTTTCCGAAGAAATAGTTACTAGCTTGCGATACACCAAAAGCCAAGAAGCTAAAAAGTTTCCCTTCAGAATACACCTTTATCCTGGAATGTCTAAACTATAAAATATAAATAAATAAGTCCTTTTTAAACCATATATGTAAATTAATCAATTTCCCAATTTTAAACTATTTGGAAAAGCACAAAATCTAATTTGAGAAGCAAGTGCAGGGTAATGCATATATATCTTTAACAGGACCTTCAACTAATCTTGTATTTTGACACCAAAAATTTTGTCAAGTTAGAGGCCTTACAGTCACAATTATGTTTGGTGTCGCCAAAAATTCACAGCATTCTTGATTTATTCAAAATAACTGATAACGCAATTAACGTTTGCGTTATTAATAAACTCATTCTTACAAGAAAGCTTACTTCTCTTGCCCACCAACAAGGTGTAGCAAGCTAATCTCTTTTTATAAGTATTTTAACGGCTTCTGCTTCAAGAAATTAGCCAGTAGTATAGCTCCCCTAAAGGCTTTCAGTAAAGTCAAACTGTCATGCATTTCTTTCCAGTCTAAGTGGACATGTTCGTTCCTTCATCCCCGGAATGTTTAGGCGGTGGAACCTACTGCAAGTTATATCTTTTCTCTCTCTTTACATCTTCAAATCATCAAGTCTTTTGTTGATCAGCTTACTAACATACAAGGTACGTTAGTCGTTAGGCTTTTAGCCTTTGTGAACTGTTCCAAGATTTGAAAAAAAAAAATAAAAAAAGTCACTTGATCTCCCAAGTTTCTCTTAACAGGCGGATTTTATAGATTTTGACGTTATAAGTCCGAAAAATAAACTTTTACAGTTTAAGTGAGATGTTCACGTACGAGGCGACGACGGAGCAGAGTCCGAAATTTCGAAGCAAATACTGTTAAGGTTTTTAGGACGAATAATATACCGGGTTTCCAAATAAGAAAGGACGCCAAATAAAAAAAATTAAGTCGAGGATTATTTAAACCTTTTTGTTTGACAATTTTTACTGTATCTCTAATAATAAAGTGGTGAAGTGTATTTAAAGGTTTCCGTAAAAAAACACCCTGTATCTTCGAAACGGCTAAGCCGATTTTAACAAACTTGGGCTGGTTAAAAAGAGCTATTATTGGGCTAAAAATGTTATATTATTTGATATTTTGTTGGTATTACATGTTGCCGCTAGAGGGCTTTTTTCGAAATTCCGACAGAAACGGTTAATTTTTTCAAAAAAATTAAATGCATTGGTATGATTTTTTTTATAAAAAGGTAGCTATATAATGCCTAAATATGCTTGCAGAAACCATATCTCGATATCTTGTTTCTTACCTAAAACTTAGGCCAAAGAAAATTTTATACGTCAATATCTCAAAAACTATAAAAGCTACAAGAAATTTTTTATGACATAAATTATGTATTTTTACGTTGGCTTTAATTTAGGTTATTACAGTCTTTATTTTTAATGTAATACTTTATAAATTATAATTAATAAATCGAATTTTCAGGTTTTTTTTTTTTTTTTATAACCCTGGAATTCGATTTTTTTATTATAACTCGTAAAGTATTGCATTTAGACAAAAATATTATATAACCTTACATAACTTAAGATACATAATTAATATCCCATAAAATTTCTTGTTGGTTTTATAGTTTTTGAGTATTGACGTATAAATTTTCTTTCTAAATTTGGAAAAAAAAAAATGAACACATTTTCGCGAGCTTGTTTATCATTATTTAGCTACCTTTAAAAAATATACCAATCATTTAATTTTTTGAAAAAAAACATTTCTCGGAATAAAAAGCCCTCTTTGGGACTGTAAATAACATAACTTAATTTATAACATTTATTCATGAAAAAACTCTTGGGAAATTTGCCTAAGCTTGATAAAATCGGAAACCTTTTTAAAAAATTTAAAATTTTAAAACCCCATACTTTATTTTTAGAGATACAGCAAATTTCAAAAAAAGGTTTAAATTATTTTACTTAAAAACAGGTATTTTTGGTAAGTTAATATAGCAAAATTTACAGAAAATCACTTTTTTAAATTTAAGATTGCATTACTTAGCGGCCAGTTCAGAAAAAAAAAATTTTCAGCTATTTTTTGAACCTTTACTAAAAATATTTTTTCCCAACGCTGTGCGATAAACATTTTCTGAGATACAGCCGGCGTCCCTTCTTATTTGGACACCCGGTACAATATTTTAGTTGATACGGTACTGTCAAATTTTAGGGTTTAAAATAAAAATATATTATTAACCTGCTTTGTATATCTAACATTGTTAGTACTGGCAAAATTCAAATTTGACGAAAATATTGTGTTGATATATCCAGGAAACGCCACTATCCTGTTTTTATTTATGTCAAGGTGAAAAGTAAAGTCGGTTGAAAATTAGTGATATTTTACAATTTTTGGAAAATCGAAATAGAAATAACGAAAATGATTCCTTAAAAAAGTGGCTCGGTAATAGGGAAACCCAAAAATAAAATCAGCAAAACAGTATGAGAAACACTTTTGGTCCTTTTGTCAATGGAAATTTGAGAATACAGTGGATTTCGTTAAGACGTAATTTTGTTTTTTTTTTATGGCCTTGTTAGAAAATATGCACGAATTTAAATGTAAATGTAGTAGTTTAATT
>JAHBCN010002835.1:0-84464 GCA_019359885.1 Listronotus oregonensis | reverse complement strand
TATATATATATATATATATATATATATATATATATATATATATATATATATATATATATATATATATATATATATATATATATATATATATATATATATATATATATATATATATATATATATATATATATATATATATATATATATATATATATATATATATATATATATATATATATATATATATATATATATATAGCGGTCATGGTTAGTTCGGGTTTAAAAAAAAGGCTTTTTTTTATTTTCCCCAATTATATATCAGACGTAAAAATGCGGTGGAAAAGTTTCCATGTTTTTTTTTTTTTACATTAAATGTATTATTTAGAAAACCGCCAGTTATAAATTACTTCAAAAATTTTTGGAGCAAAAAATATACCCCCGAATATTTGATTTTTTTTTTTTTGTTTTTACCATGGAAATTTTTAAAAAATTTTTTAAAATATGGTTTTAAATTATATACTTAAGAATGAAAAAAATTTCATGTTTCCCTTATTTGAATTTTGTTCTTATACGTTTTGAAGCAAAATAAACAATTTTTGATAAAATTTTTTTTTTTTTATTTGTAAAAAAAAAATTTTTTTACAAAATATCAGATTTTGTCCTAACAGCATACAAAATTCAAAAAAATTTTAAAATTTTTTTTGTTACATACTGGGGAAAATAATGACAAAAAAGCATATTATTGTATTAAAAAACTAACATCGGTATTTCTACCATAAGAAAATTGGATTAAAAATAATGGAATATTCTTGCTTTAAAAAAAGAAGGGAAAAAATATTATTTTTTGCTAAAAATAATACATGAAGTTAACTATTATTTTAAAATTTTTTTTAAAAAAAATTCACACTATTATTTTCCTTTGGTACTTTTGTTATTGGTTGATTTTTATATCTTTCTTATTAGTTTTGAAACCTTGAAATCAGTTTTTTTTTTAAAAATTTTTTTTTTTTTTGAATTAGCAAAGGGGGTTTTATCTTTTTTTTTTTAAAAAAAAGTGCAAAAAAAGGGGTAATATCCACAGCAGGCAAAATTTTTAAAAAACTTTTAAGATCTGCTTTTTTTCCAAATGGTAAAAGACATCTTTTAGGTTGTGGTGTAATTGTTATAGCCGGTAGCGGTACAACGAAGTAGTTATTGTTGCTCTATTTTTGCTTGATGAACTGATGGGGACTTCTATAAAATTTTCATTGATGATGGAGTTTATAATAAATTTAGTGGGTAATCTCTGACAATACATTTTTTTTTTTAAAAAGAGGCATAAGGGATTTTTTTAAAATTTAAGGTTTGCGATGCTTCTTTGTACAGATAGAAATCTTTATGTGTCATGTGAAATACCTTAAAGGATGTCTTTGATTTACAGTACCCAGATTACGCAACAATCCTAAAAGGGACTGAAAATTTCTGCGCCCCGAAAGTTTTTCGCTGGATTTGGCTGTGAATTTGTCGATTTTTGTATGCCACTGTCCCCCCCGGTTCCCAAAATTAAAAATGCATACTTTTCAGGTTATTCGCGATAAAAAGTCTGAGTTTTTCTCGACAAAAAAAACTTTTTAATGGGTTTTTTCAAATAGCTCGATAAGTATCCCTTTTATAAAAAAAAAAAAGGTATTTAACAAAAATGTAGCTTTTAAAAAAACAAATAAAATTTTTTTTTTTAATTGTTTAAAGGGCCAAGACAAACCAAGTTGTGGTTTGTTAAAAGTTAACTGTTATTCATCAACACAAAATTTTAGAGTTTAAAAGGCAAATACAACGTATTTTTCGACGAAAACTAATAATACCTTTTTTGAAGCATTTGCAAAGACCTTTTTTTTTAAAAAATCTATGTATCATAAAAATTAAGTGAGTTATAATTAAAATAAGGTTAGACCAAAATTTTTTTTAGTGCAAAATCTTCGAAAACAACCCCCCCCCAAATTTTAAAAAAAATCGTAGCCTTTTTTTTAGTTCTTTATATCTATGTATCATAAATACATTTTTTAAAAATTTTTAAACCCAAATTTTAAAAATTTTTTTTAAATTTTAACAAAAAAAAAAACTGGAAGTGAAAATCAAATTTCAGAATTTTAATAAAAAATAACATTTTCTTTAAAATAACTCGAAAACTAAAAGGGGGGTACGTTAAAATTACTAAGGTATCAAATTGTAGTTTTTTTAAAAATTTTTAAAAATTTTGCTTTTTTTTTAAATTTTTTTTTATGATGGGGAAATTTTTTTTTTAAAATTATAGGTTTAAAAAAAAACAAAAAAAATTTTTTTTTAAAAAACTATTTACTAAAAAAAAAAGGAATTATTCTTAAAAAACCCCAAATTTTTACATAACGACAATCAATTTTAATTTAAAAAAAAATTTTAAATACATTTTTTTTTTAAATTTAATACATTTTTTAATGTAATTGTACGTATTTTTTTTTTTTTTTGTTAAATATATTTTTTTTTTTTTCCTAATAAAAGGGGGTTTTTTTTTTTTTGGGGTTTAAAAAACTTTAATTTTAAAAATTTTAAGATTAAACATTTATTATTTAAACCCTTTTTTTCCCAAAGTTACTTGTTTTTAAATTTTTAAAAATGAATCGCTCATCGGCGTAATGCATACTTTGGGGGGGGGGTCAAAATTTAAATTTTTAAAATTTTTTTAAAGGGTTTTATGTTTTTTTCGCGGTTTTTACTTTTTTTTCTTGGAAATTTTAAGGGTTGGTTTTTTTGGGGTTTAAAAAAAATTTAAAAAAATTAAAAAAAAATAATTCTTTTGAGCAGTTATATTTTTTAATAACAACTCTATGACAATATTTTAAATTTTTTTGGGGGAAAAAATTTTTTTTTTTATTTAATCCCCAAAAAAGTTGATTTTAAAAGGGTTTAAAATTAAATAAAGGAAAAGCCAACTATTTAAAAAATTTTTTTTAATTTACGCTTGATCCCCCCATTAATTTTTTCCCCTTCCAACAGTTGTTACTGTTCCTCATAAAATGCCCCATATAATTTTTTTAAAATCAAACAGATCAAGCGGGGTTCTTTCTTTTATTTCAAAAAAACCCTCTGGGGGGGATGGAAACCAGCAATCGTCTTAAAAAAAAGTGCTCCCGAGCTTGCACCCATCTCAACTCGCCTCTTTCGAATCCTTACGACACGAGCATTTTCCCGGGGAGTTGAAAGCTTTTCCAAAAATTTTAACCTTTTCTCCAAAAAGGGAAAGGGTCCAAAAAATTCCCTTCCCAACCCATGGGCCAATTGTTCATTCAGTTGTTTGCAAAGTAAGGGAAAAAAAATTCATTAATTCCCAAATTTAAAGTATCTGGAAAAACATAAGATCTTACATGATAGACAATATGGATTCAGTCACAGAAGATCCACAGTTGATCTTCCCTTTGCCCACAACGGGAAAAACCCCCCCTTGGGTTTTTCTTGGTGAAATCGAAACGTTGCTCTTGACATATCCGGCTTGATCGGCCTGGCAGGGGGGGCTTTTTAAAACTTTTCTTATTTTTCCCTAAGCTTTGCCCCCTGGCTTGTCAGTTTTTTTAATCGACGTATATCAGTTGGAGATGGTCTTCCCCCCATTTCCCCAAATAAAGGGGGGGGAAACCCCCAAAAGGGCTCAGTTCTGGCCCCCACGCTGTTTCTTCTACACATTAGCGATCTTTTTTCCTCTACAACCCAATCCCATTCATAGTTTTCCCTGCCCGTACCCTCCCTCTAGTAAAAAATTTCCCAAACCAGGGTTTTTGCGGCGCAGGTCAATGCAGATTTTTTCTTTAAAAAATAAAATTATCTTGGTTGGGGCGCCAAAAATCTTGTTTAGTTTAATGCCTCGAAAACACAGTCACCAAGGTCAAAAAAAAGGGGTTCGAATGCTCATCCCTTCAATGGGGCCAAGTTCTCAAAAAATTTTTTTTCCCCAATTTTTTTTTGGGAATAATCTAAAGGGGGGCCCAATTTCATCCTTAGCTTCGGCAGCTTAAAAAAATTTTTGGGGTTTCCCTCTTCCCCCCCAAAAATTTTTTCTTCCAATCTTCACTCTGTATGTATATCAAATCAGACCCTCTTTGAATATTGTTCTTATGTCTGGGGGGGGGCCCCAAAAACTTTAAGAATTGGGGGGATTTTTTTTCCCAAAAAAAGAGCCGTTCGTCTTATTAATGATCAGGGTTTTTCGCTCAGGGGGGGTAAAAAGAAAATTTTTGCATTTTTTAAAAAACCCCAACAGAGCTACACATAGTGCAACTTTTATCCCCCCTTTTTTTACAGTTTTTTTAAAAGAGGGCCCCGAATTTTCCCCCCTTTCTTCGTTCTTTATCCCTAGAGGTCGGAATATGGAACCCCCCAAAAATTTTTTCCCCCCCCCAACCCCAAAAATTTTAAATCCTGTGTGAACAAACTCCCTCTCACCACCAAGCCCCCTTTTTAATACTTAGGCATCCCCGTGGACTGCCCCCAAAAAAAAAAAAATAATGTTTCAAAGAATTAAAAATATTTTCAATTTTTTTGGGCCCTTTTTTTGTGATTTAGAATTTAATAAAAAGTTTCAAATTTTTCAATGGGGGGTTTTTTTTCCCCCCAAAAAAAAAGCCTTCAGCATAATAATTTCCCCCCCCATAATGGCATTTGTACTGATAAAGAATCTACCATATTTTTTTTTTTAAGACCAGAAGAGAGAAAATCTTAAAGAGGGCACGATTTTCCCTCCTCTTTTAACAGCGTGGATTTTAAATTTTTTTTGTGAATTCTTAAAAATAAATAAAAATTGAAAAAAAATTTTGGGTAGCAAAAAAGTGAATTTTTTTTTTAACGACCGTTAAAAAACGCCCGAAGTTGGGGTTTTTTGACTAGAATATCCCTATTTTACTATAGTCAAAATAGTAAAACCTTTTGGGGGTATTTTTTAAAAAAATCGTCCTATCAAAACTATTTTCCCCCCCAAAAAACTTTTTTGCGGAAATTTTCCCCCTTCTCCCCCGGGGAAAAAATTTGGGAAATATAACCCTTTTTTTTAGCAACTCTTATCACTTTTATGTCATTCTTATGCATCCCTTTGCAGTCCTTTTAAAACCCCCCTTTTTCCCCCCGTACTTCTTTTTTTTGGAGTACCCCAGATGTAGATTCCTTTTTCCTGTAGAGATATTTTCTTTTCTCCAAACTAAAAATATCCAATAAATAAAAGAAAATATTCCTATATTGCTCTATTTTCCCCCCATCCTATTGTTTTTACGGTCAATATATCAATATTTTATATTGGTTTTTAGTTCCTAGTTTTTTTTTTAATTTTTACACATTTGGGTATTTCAAAATTTTTTTGGGGGTTTTTAAAAAATTTTAAAAAAATTTTGAGGGATTTTTTCCCTTTAAAATTTTTAGAAACGGGTTTTTTTTCCGTTTTCATTTATGCTACAATAAATTATTTATAACGTTTTTTCCCCCCCCGTGATTGCCGTTAAAGTTTTAAAACCCCGCTTTTATTAGCTTCCCCATGTATACAGTGTACCCGTCTATAACGTACATGGGTTTTATAACGTATTTCGTTTATTATCCCCGGGGTTTACCATTAAAAATTTACCCCCCTTTTTTACTTTTTTTTTTTTAAGTTTTAAAAAAAAAGTAAAAAAATTTTTAGGGGAAAAATTTTGGGGGTTCCCCAAAATTTTGGATATTAAAAGGGGGTGCATCATAAAGACGGGGGGAAATCATGTATGTTTTTTTTAAAAAAATTTTTTTTTGAATTTAATTTTTTAATTCTGCTTAAAATTTAAGCTTTTTTTTATAAAAACGCAAAGGGGGCCCAAAAACACTGGTTTCGAAAATTACAACCGGCCCTACGGTGTGGTCTCCCAAAAAAGGGGGGACTGGGTCGGAAAAAAGACCGCCCCCGCCCCGGGGCCCCCCATCTTTTTTTACCCCGTTAAATTTTAAAACCAAGGAGGGGGGTTGGGGGAAAGGGGTTTTTATGGACAGAGGCCGAGGGCAGAGTTTTTTTTTTTAGCCTGGGCACTCTCGTAACCATATTTCAAGCGGAGGTATTTGCTATTGAGATGTGTGCTAGATCGCTGGTTGATAAAAAGCACCAAAAAAAAAAGTTAAAAATTCTCCGATAGTAAAGGGCAGCTTTTAAGGCCCCCAAATTTTCCAGCCGGTGCAAAAAAAAAATTTTTGGTTTGCAAGGCCCCCTTTCCCCCAAACGGGGTTAAAAAAAAAAGGTTCCCCTTGTGGATACCGCCCCCCCCTTTTAGAGGGAAATAAATCCGCAGCCCTTTTTAAAAAAGGGGGGCAAACAAATTTAAAGGGCCCCGGAACCGGTCATCGGTATATTTTATGGAATAGCCAAGCAGGCTATCAACCTTTGGCCCAAAAAAAGAAAATCTTGGGGAATGGTTTGGGCGGCTCAGACAACCCTTTCCCAAAAACCCCCCAAAAACCCAAAAATGTACTGTCAAACTCTGGGGCAATCAAGGGTCCCCTTTAAAAACGTTGTGGGACGCCCCCGGAAAACGCGATTGGGGACCACATGCACAAGATCGCCCCAGCGGAAGACGCCGAGTGCCGCATGTGCATAAAAAGGGGGGTGAACCCAAAAGAACTGTTTGTGCCCGAAAAAGGGCCCTAAGATTTTAAATTTTTTGGGGGAAACACCTTGTTCCCGGGGGGGGGGAAAAAATCTCATTTTCCCAAAAGGATCATCAGATTTTTGAAGTCTGGACCTGGTGGGGGAAAAAAGGGTGGAGCCACAATAGACCGATCGGTCGCGGTGGAAGGGTGTTTACCCACCCCCCCTTTAAACCTCCTACCTCCTTTTTCCCCCGGGCCCAAATTCACTGGTTTCAAAAACCGGGGGGTTTAAAAAAAGTTTTTTGTTTGAAACCCAAAAAAAAAATTTTCCCCCAGGCCATATCTGTCGTTATAAAATTTGGGGATTTTTTTTTAAAAACTGAAAAATTTGTATAAAAAAAAAATTTAATTTAAACAGAAGAAAAAAAAAGAAATTCTTTTTTTTAATTTTTTTAAAATAAATTTTAACCCCACTCTGTTCTTCGGGAAAAAAAGGGGGCCCCCCCTTTTGGATCCCCCCCCAAAAAAAACCGTTAAAAAAAATTTTTACAAAATTTAGAACAACTTTTTAAACCCCGACGGAAGAAATCGGTGTATCCCCAAAAAAAAAAAAATTTCAATGTTAAAAAAATTTCCCCCGGGAAAAAAAACCGCAAGGTTTGGGGAAAAACTTAAAAAACCCCTTTTTAAACTAAGATGAACCCAAAAATCGGGCGCAATCCTTTTGGTTTTTTAAAAAAAAATTAGTTTAAAACTTTTTAAAAAAGTTCAAAAAAAAAACCCCCAAACCCAAAAGGATCAAAAAATAAATTTTTTGGGAAATTTTATGTTAAACAGGCTAAATACTAACAAGTTTTTTTAAAAAAATATTTGGGCCGATGAATCCAGTTCCTCGAAAGGGAATGCCTAACAAAACAAAACGTTCGGGGGTTTTTGGGGGGGGAAATACAAATTTCGTCGGAAGGAATTTCAAAATCGACAGATTCCTTTTTTTTTGGGGGGGCATATTGCGAAACCGAATAATAGGAAAAATTTTTTTAATTGATCGGGGGAAAAATTACAAATTTTTGAGGAAAAAATATCAGACATGTTTTGGGAAAATTTTGGCTCATCGCAAAAATTTGTTTTCCCCAAAAACCCCCGGAGCTCCCCCCCCTGTTGTTCGACAAGTAAAAACTTATTGGAAAGAAAATTTTTTTCTAAAAGTCCGGGGGTGACCCCAAAAAAACAACTTTTTATGAGGATATATAAAAAATTTTTAAAATTTTTTAACAGGACCTAAGGGGAAAATTTTTTTTCATTAAAAATATTATTAAGGGGGGAAATTAACGTATTGAATCAAACAAATTCTCGCTTCATAGAAAATTTAATAGCGTAAAATGTGACAATTAATATGAACAAAATTATAATTTTTTATTGTTAAAAAAAAAAATGAGTTTGTTACCCCCAAAAAAATTTTTTATTTTAATTTTTTAATTTTTAAACATCTTTAGTTCGAAAACCGGGTTTAAAATTTTTTCCTATATGTTTTATATAAAAATTTTAGGAAATTTTAAACGGAAAATTTTTTAAAATCAAGGAAAATACAGGGTGTTCCCCCTTTTAAAAAAAAAAAAACTATGGTTTGCCACGTCTTTATGAATATCCAAAAAAATTTTTTTTTTAAAATTTAAAAAATTTCCCCCCCCCAAATTTCATATTAAACATTTTTTTGAGAAATTTCCCCAAAAAAAAAAATAAAGGGGGGTGATAGTTTGGGAAAATGAATGGTCACCCGTACGTAATAAACGAAAGTACGTTATATCCCCCCGTTATAGACGGAGTACAAAAAAATTTAAAAAAAATGATAATTATACTTTTTAAAGGGGGCCCCCCCTACAAAAGGGGAAAAAAATTATAAAAATTTAAAAATTGTAATAAAAAACGAAAATCTTAAATTTTTTAAAAAAAATAAAAAGCGTAATTTACTATTAACATTTAATATCAAGCATATGTATGTGGAAATAACGCAGTTACGATGGGAGAAAACATGCTGAAATGTTTCGTGTAAATACACACTGCGTGCATCAGGCTGGAACTTGGCCTGGCGCACTACCATGCCCCTATACAGGTGGCCGGAAATGACGATAAAAAAATTTAAGGTATGATTCTACATAAAAGATATGAAAAATTCATATTAACATAGGTCCGAAAATCCTTCCAGAGGGAGCTACTGGCCCTTGAAGATGGTGTCATAAAAATTGTTTTTGTTTAAATTTTAAAGGATCTCCCTCAATACAGGAATTAACTTTTACCTATAAATTAGAGTAATTGGAGGTCACTTTTTGAAAATATCAGGTGACCCATATTGCAACCAGTGGCGTGGAAACAAAGGGTTGGTTAGTTATTTAAGGTCATATTTTTTTTCGCCGAGTGTATTTTTGCTATCTTTTAAATAAATTATGTTTCTTTGAACATTTTTACGTAAAAAAGGTCCCTGGGTATAAAGTCGTATAGTCTACTATTTTCGAGATAAACGGACTTAAAAGGACGACTGCAGTGCGTAAATACAGTAAACAGGCTATGTAATAAAAATAAGAAGATGCTTAAATACTATTTAAAAATGTAGTTATTCTTTTACACCAATTGCCAAAAAGAAAATTAAATTTACTGGTACCAACTACATTGGATACTTTTTTAAATTCAATTTTCAATTTTCAAAATTACTGTATTTACGCACTGCAGTCGTCCTTTCAAGTCCGTTTATCTCGAAAACCGTTGACTATACGACTTTATACCAAGGGAACCTTTTTTACGTAAAAATATTTAAAGAAACATAATTGGTTTAAAAGATAGCGAAAATACACTCGGCGAAAAAAAATATGCCCTAAACTAACCACCCCTTTGTTCAAACGCCACGGGTTTTTGCAATAGGTCACCTATATTTTAAAATGTGACCTTCAATCATAACTTATACGTAGAAGTTAATTCCTGTATTGTAGTAGATCCTAATAATAAATAAAAAGCCCTTTTGACACCATCTTCAAGGGCCTGTAGCTTCATCTGAAAGCATTGCCGGACCTATGTTAATATGAACTTTTTTTCATATCTTTTTATGTAAAATCGTATCTTAAAATTTTTCATCGTCATTTCCGGACACCCTGTATGGCACCAGGGCCGCGTTATAGTCAATAATTTTTTAAATTTGCTTAAAGTAAAAAGTGCAAATTTAAAAAAAAAACTTTAATCCTTGACCGTACACGGTCTAATATACAGAGTGTCCCAGAATATGTGGGCAATCTCTCGGAATGTAATAAAAAACCCAAAAATATTAAGACAAGTTCCCATAAACTTTTTTCCTACGAGCCTTCCCTACGGAGATACAGGTACATAACGGACGCCCCTGGAAATCTTTTTTTTTTAATTGCTTCAAAATACTAGGCGTTATTTAATATTTTTTTAAAATGATGGTTAAATAAGTCTTCTTAAATTAAACCCATTAAATCATATTTGGCTTATTTAGTTTGCTAGGGACAGACTAGCTATGACACAATAATAGCAATTTTTTAACACCCTGTATGATAAAGGCTCAACAATATTATTTTTGGATAGCTTTAACCTTAAACTAAAAAAGTATTCTTGATTGACATTGATAAAATTAACTGTTTACGAGAAATAAAATATATGTTTGGTATTTTTTTTACATTATAGAGGATGTTTTCTAATTGTCCGTCAATATTTAAGGAGGTAATTTTTGAGTCCATTTTAGGAACAAAACTTCATATGAACGTATGTACTAAACGTCTCAACTTTTGAGATACAGGGTGGTAAAATTTTAAAAAATAAATCATTTATTATTAATATCTATAATACCACTTTAGATATTTTAATGAAATTTGGCATCCATGTACCTACTATTTATCAAGAAGCATTTTTTAGTGTACCATATTTTTTTTTTATTTGTGAAAATAGGCAGGTCAAATTCTGTACGAACGCCACTGGTGAAAATAGAAAAAATGTGGTACACTAAAAAATGCTTCTTGATACATAGTATATGTATGCCAAATTTCATTAAAATATCTAAAGTGGTATTACAGATATAAATAATAAATGATTTATTTTTGTAAAATTTACCACCCCCTGTATCTCGAAAGTTAAGATGTTTAAGACATATATTCATATAAAGTTTTTCTTAAAATGGACCCAAAATCACTATCTTAAATATTGACGTTCAATGAACACCCCGTATAATGTAAAAAAAATTACCAACCATAATATTTTAATTTCTCGTAAACAGATTGATTTATCGATGTCAATCAGAAATACCTTTTTTTAGTTTAAGGTTAAAAGCTATCCAAAAATAATATAATTAAGCTTTTATCACATAGGGTGTTAAAAATAATTGTGCGCCAGAGCTAGTCCATCCCTGGCAAACTAAATAAGCCAAATATGATTTAATGGGTTCATTTAAAAAAGCTCTAGTAACCATCAAAAAAAAAAAACGCCTAGTATTTTAAAATTTATTAAAAAACAACGATTTCCAGAAGCGTCCGTTAGGGAAAAGGTCGAAAAAAAAGTTTATAGGGGCTATCAAAGTATTTAAGGTTTTTCTATAGATGCCTAGAGATTGCTCAGATTTTAGGACACCCTGTATATTAAAATATTTTATGGCACCCTGTATATTTTTGAACATCTAAGGTGAGCAGGAAATTGTTTATTTCCTTCCAGCCGGGATGAAGTCTTTTTTGTTTTATAATTCACGTATTTACATTTTTGGAAAAGAAAACAATTTTGTTCCCAAAAATTTCCCGAATTTTAAAAGTCTGGTTCCACTTGTGGTAATCTTATTCAAATGTCCCAGAAAGACTAAATTAAAATGTTTTGCTTAGGTTTCCGAAACATATTGAAGATTAGACAGAAGTTTTAAATTTTCTAGCAAGTGCCTCCGGGCAATTGGTTTTCTTTAACAAGAAATATCAAAAAATTAACGGAAAAATTTTCAAAAATTTTTTTTTAAAAGGGATTTTTTAAAGTTTTGTTTTAATGCCGTGTAAAAAACCAAGAAGAAAAACTTCCAAAAAATTTTACTTGTTGGGATCATTTTAAACAAAGATTTTCTTATTTTAAAAAAAACCAAAGTAACTAATAAACTATATCTTATATTTGTCAATAAATCTATTATGGCCAACGGATCATAACAAAATTCCATATGGAAAAGAAAAACCCCATAGATAAACCAACATGAAGGTCAGTGAAAAACCCTTCCTTCAAAAATAATTCTTTTGTTGCCAGTAGCTTAGATTCTTGTACAAAGCATTTTGTGCTATATTGTTGTGATCCCAGTCAGGACTTTAGAACAAAGTTATGAAGTAATTAAATAGTCATCGGTCTAGAACCGATTACAATTTTCAAGTTAATCAGTTTTGTTTCCTTGAAGGTGTTAGACAATGTAATGGTTTCAATAACACTAGAATCTTGGACTTCCATTGTTTTTATTTGTTAATTGTTACACAACGTTTCGGTTAGTGATGTATCTCCAACCGTTTTCAAGTGATAACTGTTTAATCAGTTTTCTTGAAATTGATAAAAATTAAGTTGAAAAATTTCTTTACATAGATACAAAGATTCATAATACATAAATATATAGATACATAGATACATAGATACATAGATACATAGATACATAGATACATAGATACATAGATACATAGATACATAAGTACATAGATTGCGAAAGAAGCAAAATATCTGGGGCTAATCCTAGATAGTAATTTTAGCTGGAATTCGCATCTAGAAAAGGTCACCCGTAAGGCGAGCCTATCTTTCTGGACATGCCGCAGGATTTGTGGTAAATCCTGGGGCATGCAACCAAAACAGATGTACTGGCTATACGTGACAGTCATAAGACCAATGATCTCGTATGGCTCTGTGGCATGGTGGCGCAAGGGGCAGCAGGGGCTGACCCAAGGAAAGCTATCTAGCCTACAGAAACAGGCTTGTCTGATGACCACGGGCGCGCTGCGCACAACACCAACGGTGGTCATGGAAGCCCTCTGGGACTGCCTCCTCTGCATATTTACTTGGAGAGAGAGGCAAGGTGGGCAACCTACAGACTCTATCAAGCGGTCAGTAATAAACCGCAGGCGTGTCACATGGAGAGTACCAGTCTCCTCAGGAGTGTCCTGACCTGTGACAGACTGGAAATGCCCTTAGACATAATGCCTACAGCAACCAACTACAACCGGCCCTACAGTGTAGTCTACCCACAACGGGAGGACTGGAGTCGGAAAACGACCGACCTGCTCCGGGCTAACATCTGTTGGTACACCGACGGCTCCAAAACCAAGAACGGTGTTGGAGCTGGAATATATGGACATAGGCCGAGGGCAGAGTTTTCCTTCAGCCTGGGCACTCTCGCAACCATATTTCAAGCGGATGTATTTGCTTTTGAGATGTGTGCTAGAACGCTGGTTGATCGGCACTGCACACGTACGACAGTTAAAATATTCTCCGACAGTCAAGCAGCTCTTAAGGCTCTTAATCCAGCCGGCGCAATTCAAAAACCGTCTGGAATTGCAAGGATGCGCTGACCAAACTGGGTCAAAGCAACAAGGTTACCCTTCTGTGGATATCTGGACATACCGGTCTGGAGGATAATGAAACCGCAGACCTCTTTGCCAAAAGGGGGGCGGAGACAAAATTCACAGGGCCGGAACCTGTTATTGGTATACAGGGTGTTACTTAATGGTATGTCATAATTTGAAGGAGGCATTCCTGGGCCCTAAAATGCTTAGTTATTAAGATACAGGGTGTTAAAGTTTTATTTTATTTTCACTTTTTAATACATTTTTCAAAGACGGTTTGAGATATTGAACTGAATTTTGGCACAGGATATTATGGCATAAAAACACACTTTTCAGATGTTCATTTAATTTTTTTTTGCAACCAGTGGCGTAGCTATGACGAATTTTCAAATCAATTTTACAAAAAAAATACTACGCCATTGACTTGGGAAAAAAATTATGGTTTTATAATAATTATCAATCAATTATAAACAAAAAATCCCTCTTTCATTTTTGCCGTAAAACTTACCGTTTGGGAGAAATCGTTAATTAAAAATGTCTTATGTACCCAAATTGCATCTTGAAAAATTATTATTGAAACAAATCAAGTTAGCTTTGCTCGTTGCCAGCGATTGTTGTTTTGTTGTTGTAAACATTATGACACTGACGTTAATTATCATTCTTGATTGTGTTAAACTTTATTTTCAATTTTAAATTCATTTTTCAAATATTTATTTTTAAGCTATTTTCTTACAAACTAGTGAACAAAAGCAATAACAATTAAATACAATACATACATAATTTACAAAAAATTTTGGGAAATGACCACCTTCGCCTCTATGCAGGTTTCTGCTCTTCTTCTCATTGAATTACGAACCCTTTCAAAATTCCATGCGTGTTTCGGATAGTTTTACATCCGTCAATAATTCTATTTCTGAGTTCTTCTAATGTCACAATTGGTGTATGATAAACTAATGTTTTTAGGTGTCCCCACAAATACAAATCTAGGCTGTTCAGGTCAGGCGATCTAGGTGGCCAAAATTGTGGTCCTCCAGGGCCCCTATCCAATGATTTTGGTAGGCTCTATTTAAATGCTCACGAGCCAATATGCTAAAGTGGGCGGGAGCGCCATCATGTATACACCAAAGTTGTTGCCGTAACTGAAGAGGAACATTTTCAAGAAGCAAAGGCAAATCATTTTGGAGAAAATTACAATAATCCTGTCCGTTAAGGCGTCCTGGTAAAAAAATGGTCCAATTAAATGGTCGGATACGATACCGATCCAAACGTTCGGTGAAAATTGTTCCTGAAAAGTGTCTCTGTAATCGCATGGGGGTTTTCCTGGGCCCAGTAATGATTGTTATGGAAATTGGTTATTGCATTTCTTGAAAAATTTGCTTCGTCCGTAAACAATATTTTGGCATCAAAATGAGGATTTTCTGTTACTTTTTGGAGATACCATCTACAAAATTGCGTACGTGGTTCATAACTCTAGGAAGCAATGCCTGAACCCTTTGTATGTGAAAAGGATATAACAAAGAATCTCTTAAATCTCCCATACCGTCTTGTAGCAGATGTTTAATGCCATACCTATTTTTCGCGTACTTGTGGTTGGATCCTCTTCGACTGCATGCAGGACAGCCTCCTCCACTGCCGGTGTTCTAACTGTACGGGGCCTTCCCTCGGAAATATTAGCTTTAAAACTGCCAGATTCAGTCAGACGACGATGAATGTTTATACATGTTCGTCTATCTGGGAGAGCGCGATTAGGATACCTTTCTTGATACAAACGCCGCGCCTCCACAGCATTACCATTAGCTAGACCATAAAGGAAATGCATTTGTGTCATTTTCAAATTAGAATAATTTACCATTTTTTTTAACTAGAAAATGCACGTTTTAAGATCGAAGGAGAAATAAATACAAACTGTCAAGAATGATAATTAACGTCAGTGTCATAATGTTTACAACAACAAAACAACAATCGCTGGCAACGAGCAAAGCTAACTTGATTTATTTCAATAATAATTTTTCAAGATGCAATTTGGGTACATAAGACATTTTTTTAATTAACGATTTCTCCCAAACGGTAAGTTTTACGGCAAAAATGAAAGAGGGATTTTTGTTTATAATTGATTGATAATTATTATAAAACCATAATTTTTTTCCCAAGTCAATGGCGTAGTATTTTTTTTGTAAAATTGTTTTGAAAATTCGTCATAGCTACGCCACTGGTTGCAAAAAAAATTAAATGAACATCTGAAAAGTGTGTTTTTATGCCATAATATCCTGTGCCAAAATTCAGTTCAATATCTCAAACCGTCTTTGAAAAATGTATTAAAAAGTGAAAATAAAATAAAACTTTAACAACCTGTATCTTAATAACTAAGCATTTTAGGGCCCACGTTTATATGAACTTTTCGACTTAAAATCGATCCAGGAATGCCTCCTTCAAATTATACCATTAAGTAACACCCTGTATATTATAGAATGGCCAAGCAGTTTATATCAGCTTAGACACAACGAGAAAATCTTTGGTACTGGCATGGACTTCCGGTTCTCAGACACTCGAAGGCCTTTATAAGCCCACCGAACCCACAATGTACCGTCAAACGACTAAAGCAATCAAGGGTACACCTTAAAACTCTATTAGGACTGTACAGGGGCCACTGCAGATTAAAATACCACATGCACAAGATTGGCCTAGTGAAAGACGCCGAGTGCCGCATGTGCATGGAGGAGGATGAATCAGCAGAACACATACTGTGTTCGTGCCCAGCAATGGCATGACTCAGATTTGCAATCCTCGGCAATGACACCTTGTTGCCGGGAGAGGTGAAGGATCTCTCTCCCAACAGGATTATCAGATTTATTAGAAGTCTGGACCTGAAGAAATATAAAAGGGTGTGAGCCACAATAGACCAATCGGTCGCGGTCGAAGGGTCCACCCACTCACTTTAAACCTTACCCAACCTAACCTAGATACATAGATACATACAGGTCAAGCTAATAAAAGTGTGGTAAAAAAATAACAACATATGATTTTTGCACCTGTAATATTCAGACAATACAAAACTACAAAAGCCACTAATAGAAACGCAAATATTGCTAATATCCTCCGTCGGAAAACTTCTGTAAATCTGAGCAGACAAACTGTACATTTTGCGCGATTTGTGTACATTTCTAACCGGTCTGCGTATTTCGTGTTTATTTTTACCAGATCTTTCGGTAAACTGAAGGATATCACGATAAAACAAAATCAGCATATGCCTTTGGTCGGATGTTCACTGCGAAATAACATCCCTATTTTATGGCAAAATATTTATAATGAACACTACTTGTTTAATTTATTAGTTTAAAAAACTACATGATTTAATTGAAAATTCCAATTATTTGCTTATTATGTTTCCAAACAGGTTTTTTTGTAATCCGAAAAATGGGGAATAAAAAAGTAATTCCAACTATCCAGGGTGATTCAAAACGTATATAATTAAACTGACTAATTACAAAATATCAAAAACTACTTGACATATGGGGAGGAAATTTGGCACAAGGGTTAATTATGAGCAGGAGACGTCCGGTAAGAAAAGATTTTAGGAAATCCCTTCCCCTAAAAAGGGAATAGAATGAGGGGGAGATGAAAGCTTGTATCAAAATCCGTCATTTCTGGACTTGGAAGTGTGAAAATTGGTATGTATTCATTTCTATTAATAATGATCTGTTTTAACATTTTTGTAATAACATCCCTTGGGGATGAAAGTTTGTATAGAAAAATCGTCATTTTTGATGCTGTAAATATAAAAGTTTTTAATAAGGCTTATTGCTCTGAAAAATCTGAAACAGTAGTATTTCTGGAACTTTATTTCTTAAGAAGTCAAATTTGTATAAGAAATTAGTACTATAAAAGTGTTAGACAATGTAATGATTTCAATAACACTAAAATCTTGGACTTCCATTGTCATTATTTGTTGTGACATAGCGTTTTAGTTAGTGATGTATCTACAACCGTTTTCAAATGATAACTAAAAACTATTCTAAAAAGCTACGACTAAAGTACTATCTCTTGTTTACCGAAGCTTGACCGACTTTTCACGGTTCATCAACGGCTGCCAGATATTTGGAATATCGATGGTAGGCTTGTTAAATACATTTTGGTTGTTTACAATTATTACAGCTGTTTTAAATTTTGTTTTTTTCCAGTGGGTTTCTTTATAAATGGTTTTTGCTTCCGACCATTGTATGCGGTGTTGTTTTAACCAAGCGTGTTCGGCAATCCCTGACTTCGACGTTTCACCCCGTTCCGTATGTTTGAGGAACATGCAATTAAAACTGCAGTAATTAACCAAACGATTGGTTAAGATATGTTAACGAAACTTTTATTGTATGGACAGGTAATGACGAAGAACTTGGAAGTCAATGAATAAAAATTCTTAATCGGCCCTGTTATATAATAAATATAATAACCCACAGGTAGAATTTCTTTGAACATAGAGGATCCAAAAATCCTGGTAGGCACGAGTACTAAAATTGGTTGATATAAAATATGAAGTGTCCAAAACAGTGGTTAACTCCGGGTCCAGCTAAGACAGTTACACCGTCCCAATGCCTTTTTATGCAAAATATTAATTGGTTTGGTACACCCAATTACAAAAAATTTAGAGCAGCGCAACGGAAACATGAACTGCATGCTCTGCTATTTTAACAATTAATAAAAAAAAATTGCAACGCCTTCTACCACGGCAAAAATGTTAAGAAAAAATTGCAGCTAGGGCCATTACTATGGTTTTGAAAATAAAATTCCGATCTATTTAATCCTCCCTCGTAGATTTTTAAATCTGAATATAGGGTTATCAAAATATAAATATTTTTAAAGCTTTAGGTGCTTTTAGAAGTTGATTTAATTGAAACTGTCTCTTTTAAATAAAACCCAGCAGATAATGACATATATCTAATTTCGGTTACTAAGGAGATCCCTTTTCTTTAGGTTTATCCTGTTCTTTTAAGTCATCCTTAATTTCCTGCATTCAACGCGTTTTATTATTACTAAAAAATCATAAACAGAAGTCTTACTAGCTACAAACCCTCATTTAGAAGGAAAATTTAAAAGAAGCAAACAGTGTTACGACTTTATTGAGGAAAGCAATGATATTTTGGATGCTAAGTATGGAAGTTTAAAAGTTTAAGTGCATTAACAAACGACAACTTGGAAACTTTAACTTTTTACAAACTAAATATTCAGTGTACTATAGAATAATGGATTTAAAAAAACCATAAAAAAGCGTTGTTAAAGAAACTTAAGTTTATTTAATCTAAGGTAAGACAATTTGATTTAATTTGTATTATAAAGACAACATATTTGCAAAAATCACACACTTTAAGTTCAAAGCATGTTTTTGGATGTCAGATTTTTTACCTCTTTTTCACGGACCAGAACCTTTCTGAGCACAACAACGGGTCTCCTATGGGAAAAACTCAGGACTCGATGAAATGGCGTTTCAGGAGATCAATTCTCCAGTCTTACATAAAAAAATGTTGCAATCGATAAATATAGCAAAGGAGATCAGCTGTAAATATGTTCTATAGTTTTGTGGCGGATTTATGTTTTTGTGTGTTTTCGTTAGGAGTACTCGCCTTGAAATTTGCTAGAGAATGGGACCACTTCGGTCCAGGTCCCGGGGTATAGCGAGCTGAGCCTGCTCAGCCCTTTTGACCCCTATAAACTTTCAGATTGCCTACAACAACAAAGAAAAACCCCCGAAAAACCCAAAAATCAAGAAAAGTAATCTATGTTTCGGTGGTAAGTCAACCACCGTTGTCAAGATGAAATTAATAGAAAAATAAAATGAAGATTTAAACTAAATTTTAAGAAATTTTACTTTAAAAACTTAGGAAATTCTAAAAGCTTTTTTACTGTTTATGACGTTTTGTCATAAATGACATATTAGTTTATTTGACTGGTATATTTATAATTTTCAAAAAGACAAAAAAGGTGGTATGGTGTGTTAATTAATTTTAAGTTTACCTAAAATTACTTTGGCATCAAGCATAGGTAATTTTGTATTATTTAAATTAACATATATTGATGCTACACATTTATCTTTATTTAATAAACTAAATGTACTTTCCTTAAGTTTACGTTTTTTTAAACAAGTTTCCTTTGCTAAAATGCTAGAAACATTCCAGTTTATTATGTAAAAAACAATCAAATGCGTGTTGATAGATTTTTAGTTTGTGAAATTCTGTCTTTTTAATGTTTGTTCTATTGTCTTTTATGCGTATAGCTAGGTTAGGTTAGGTTTAGGTTAGGTTTAAAGACTTTTTACGCCCTCCACTGCGACCGCTCGGTCTATTGTGGCTCACAGCTTTTTATATTTCTTCCAATAGGATCAGACTTGTAATAAATCCGATATCAGATTGGGAGAAAAAGTTCTTACATCTTCACTCGTGTTGCTACCGGACACGAGCACAATATGTGTTCTGGTGCCCCCGTCTCCTGGAAATTATGACGAGCTGACGATTAGATCCGTCATGCCCTCCTCTCCCGGTCTAGTGACGTGGGTAGCTACCAGGCCCTTGTTACAGGAACCAGATGATCCTTCTGAGGCCGTATCTTCGGCCTTTTCCTATGAAAACGGTTCTATCCGCTTTCTGTTTAAAGCCAGGGAACCCTTTTCCCTACAAAAGCGGTTCTGTCTGGATTCAGGGATTCCTTCCTAAGCACCTGTTTGTTCGGGATGGATTAGCCCTTCCCCGTGAAACAGGCGGTCAGCGCACCTTTGTTATTTTTTTCCTATGCAAGCGGTTCTGTTTGCTCTCTGTTTGGAGCTAGGCAAGTAATAGTCCACCACAGCAGAACCCCGCAATACCGCAGTAAGGCTAGATACTCTGAGAGGTCGCCCTGTATCTCAGAGGCACCGTTGGAGACACATGTTTAAGGCACAGGATATCATTCACTCATCAGCACGGTATGCTAACACCTTCAGTTAAGCCTTGTGTTCGTCTTAGCATCGGATCCCATTCCATACGCTAGCAACAAGAGTTGCGGATAACCAGCAACTCTAGCGCATGTTCCAAAAGATCCTACTGGGCCCAACCATGACAACGACGTGCGAAAGCTGGAAGTTTTACCTCATCTCACAATTGCCCAAGTATACTAAGAAGCTATTAGAGCTTCAAAAAAAAATGTTTGAGAGTCACTAACTTTTGACAGGACATTGCCCTCTAAGATATCACCTCAAAAAGACTGACAATAAACGTGGTAGGTTTTGTGACAGATCGAGCGAGACCTCTACTTTAAAGTACTCAAAAAACACCCTGTATAATTCAAAACATAAACTAAGAAATAATGTATCCGTAATATTGTTTGAGAAAAAAATCCCATAAATACTAAACTTTTTAATAAAAATCTGTAAGTAAAATTCATTTCGAAAAGATTTGTTTGTTTATTTTATAAACCACAATACCCCAGATTGATTAAAGTTTAGTTAGGTTGCAGAATACCAATGAACCAATCTTTTAAGAAAGGATATAGGAGCAAAAGAGAAAAAAGTTTTACTTTTAAAGATCTTTTTGCCTTTTATTGAGTTCTGTCGACACATAAAGGGTTACTAAAAGCTAATATTATATTCTTTCCTAAAAAAAATGAAATTCTTCGAATGTTTTAATTTTCAAATAAAAATCTGCGAGAAATGTGGTTCTAGTTTGAGATATTCGATTTTGAAAATCGCCCATTTTACTACCGACTGACTAAGTCACTCACTCACTTATTGACTTATCAAAATTACGGGACCTTCCCGAGGGAGTAGAAACTTAAACATTGGTATGTAGGTAGGTTTAGGACACAAGTAAGGCAAAAATTCTGAAAACTGTACATTTTAACTTGAAAGACTCAAAACAAGGGCGGTACTATCTTGTATTTGGGGGTAATTTAGAAGTTTGCAATCTGATTGAACCTAGGTTCCTAATTTCATAATTATCTTGAATATTAAAATGCAAACAGCAATTTTCGTACCTTATATTCACTCTAAAAGTTAGGTTCTAACTACAGAGCTAGGTATACTGGCAAAAAGGCATGATATATAAAATTCTTCCGGCCTCATTTTTTCCATTTACAGTAAAAGCTCTTTATTCGCGGGGTATATGTTCCGTAAATATGCCGCGAATACAGAAACCGTGAATATAGAATAGTAATTTATATGGGATAGCGTTCCTAGGTGACAAAATAAAAAACAAGTATATAAAAACTAAATTTAATTGAAGTTTTTGACTAAATTGATTAACTATTATCTTCAGGCTTGGGCAATGGTTTAAAGAATTTTGTAATTTGTCCTTGCTTGGCAGTTTTTAAAAGCTCCTTCAATTCAGACTGATATTCAGCATTCAGCAGTGGCAATAACAATTTGCCTTTTAAAAATTACTCCGTTAGATAGACGGATCAATTTTTATAAAGAAATCACAAAGCTCATTTTCCATTTTTAAATCTCACTAAGATTTTTCAAATTAAATGTCACGTTTTCCGTGCTTGTTGAAGCCTCTTCTTCAATGGGCTGTGAATTTAACATTTCCTCCAAGTCGGTTTCCGTCAAATCTTCACCTTGCAATTTAGGCCCCCCGCGCACTCGCAACTTTAATCACCGGCAACTAAATAGTTTACTCACCCGTGAGTAGCCCGCCATCGTGCATTGGCGACTAAATAGTTGCTTCTCAGCTTAGTCAATGGCTTTCGTGGAAGCTACTTGCACTGTTGCGCTCATTCTGAGACGTCGCAAAAACAAGCAAAGGAACAAAAAATTTTGGTGCATCCAATAATTAGTTGCAGTCTTTCTCATAATAATAATAAATTGAAAAAATATCCAAATAAGGTTTTTTACTTCCTTTAGAATGAGCATAGAAACTTTCGATTAACTACTAGTTACACTTGGACCTCGAAGAACTTTTCAAAATACGTCATTACGACAGGCGCTACCACCACAAGAAAAATTGGCGATGACTTTAATGTAAAGAAAATAATAATAGGTGCTAATAAGTCAAATTATTTATTGCAAAAAGTAATAAAAGCGCTCTGAATATTACATATAGCTGTCAACTATCATCACTGTATTTGACAGACCTCCAAATGTCTCAATTTCTGATCTTTGTTCAAAAGACGAGGGACCCATCTGGCACAAACTTTACAGAACTCTTTGTGATAATCAAGCAACTGAATAGTTGACAGTCCGCGCGGTTAGACAAGAACACACGTGGTCTTTTTCTGCCGGCAACTATTTACTCACCCTCGAAATAGGTCCGGACGCAATTATTTAGTTGTGGTTAGTTGTCGCCTGTGCGCGAGACCGCATTTAATACCGTGTGTTTCATTTGAATTTTTTCAAAGCAACTAAAAAATTGCTCCAAAAAGTTGCCAGTGCGCGGGAGCCCTTAAGCAACTTCTGAATGTCACTTGATTCTATATGTTCGAACCCATCTCATCTCATTACATTCACAATTTCGGCTATTAGTCCATTTGACGACGCGTTTACAAAGGATATTCAGTTGGATACCTAAACATTGGAATCCTTTTTATTAAAGTGTATGTACGGATGTACCGGGGGATGAATCGGCAGAACACATACTGTGTACGTGCCCAGCAATGGCACGACTGAGATTCGCAATCCTCGGCAATGACACCTTGTTGCCGGGGGAGGTGATCTCTCTCCCAACAGGATCATCAGATTAATTAGGAGTCTGGACCTGGTGGGAGAAATATAAAAGGGTGTGATCCACAATAGACCGATCGGTCGCGGTGGAAGAGTGTTATACCCACTCACTTTAAACCTACCTATCTACCTACCGATGTACCGATTAGATCCGCGAATAAAGAACCCTTAAGCCGTGAATATGGAAATTGGGTCGTGTTTTTTAACCGCGAATAGTGAAAATACAAATAAAGAAAGCTCGAATAAAGAGCTCTGACTGTATTAAACTCAGAAAATAGAGAAGGAATCCCACCAAAAGCACTTATGTAAAATAGGAGCCAAGTTCCTATTCAAGATCTGGGCCTCTTAAATTACTGTGATCTATAATTAAGCCAAGTTTTGTCCACAATTTGTTTTACTCTTTTTTGTCTTTGTTCTTTATGATCTGCCTTTATTAATAAAAAAACTATCTGTAGTAATGAAAAACAAACATTATTAATACAGACAAATGAGTAAAAAAAGAGCTAAATAAAGATGTGGATTCGCCAATTTTAGTACTTGAAGAGACCAATATTTTTGAATAGGAACTTGGCTCTTATTTTACATAAGCATTTTTGGTGGGAATAATTTACACCAGATCGGCAAAACAAACAACGTAGCTAATAAAAGAGGAATATATTTTGTGGTTTATCTAATTAATTCTTCGGCATTTTCCTCATTGCTTTAGTAACTTAATGACCGTGTAAAGTATAGTATTTCCACGTTCTTAAGATGTATATTACACATTATTATTTTTTTGTTCAGAATTACGATGCTACTTGATGTCCTGACAATTCTAATTGGAATTTAAACCACAGGAATGTTGCTGATGTTATGTCTCTGTTTTTTTTGTGATTGTACAGGGTGTCCGGCAAATATAGGTATATAATTTTTTTAACCGACTTTTGGCATCAAAATAGGTAAAATTAAGTCAACTTAGTTTAATGCAAAATTGCTTCGTTTAGCTGGTAAGCAGTGTTAAAAAATTTAAGAAATATTGATTAAATGACAAAACATTTGCAAATTGTTTTGAACAGATTGGGTCATTGACAAATAGCGAAGTGCCAGAGAACTAAAATCGCAAAATAAAGAATTAATATAGCAATTTAGTTTAGGTAAAAAGGATAAATTTATTTTTTTTTTATTTAATGAAAAATAGAAATGTTTTAATTACCATAGTAAATTTTTGTCCCTAAAAGAAATTCTCTAATTATGACTAAAATCTTGGAATTTTCTTTTCTCTATTTGTTAATTGACACACAACTTTTCGGTTAGTAATGTATCTCCAACCGATTTCTGATGATAACTAAAAACGATTCTTGTTTGCCCACCAAGGGTGGGAAAAGCGGTTCGGAATTCTGATTCGGTCCTCGTTCCCGTTTTTTTGGGTTTTATAACTTCAACCACTTGAAATTAAAGTAAAAGAACACAAAAAACATATGGAACAAAGTGAAACGTCGAAGTCAGGAATTGCCGAACACGCTTGGTCAAAACAACACCACATACAATGGTCGGAAGCAAACATTTTTCATAAAGAAACCCAGTGGAAGAAAAGAAAATTTAAAATGGTTGTAAACAACCAAAATATATTTCGTAAGTCCACTTTCAATATTCCGAATATCTGGCAGCCGTTTCTGATCCGTAAAAAATATCGGATGGTATATGAGTTGTAGCCTTTAAAAATAGTTTTTAGTTATCACTTGAAAACGGTTGGAAATACACCACTAACCGAAACGATGTGTGTCAATTAACAAATAAAGACAATGGAATTTTAAGGTTCTATAGTGTTATTGAAACCATAACACTTTCAAGGAAAATTCTCTTAAAATATTATATCAAATCCAAAAGATAATTTTTTTTATGCCAAATTAACTCATTTGTTCTTAAATTTTTATACCCAACTTTATAACAGTTTATCTAAGTAAATAAATAATTACTTTAAATTCTGATCAAAAATTGTTTTCATGCTCAAAATAATAGCTGTGTTCTTAAATAGTAGATCTGTCACCAGATACACAGTATCAATTAATTTGGTTACTTCTGTTTAATTCTAAATAGTTCTATTTAGTTCTGGTAATGTAATTTTATTGGTTGGGCATTAATTGTATTTCTTTGTGATTGGACATACATTTTTGGCGGTGTTGGGCATTAATCAATTAAAATTTTAATCTAATTATTAGGTGATTAAAAAATTAATTGTAATTAATCTAATTGCAGTTAAAATTAATTGCAATTAACTGTTAATTATAAGCCGCAAATAATTAATTTTAATTAACCTATTTTAATTGTATCTTGCAATTTAATCAGTTGCAATTTGCTTTTTTAATTGTTTTAAAAAATAATTAAAATTAACAATGATTTTGCTTTGACACAGGGAGACACTTTAATTTCATATGAACAAATATTTGTATAAATAGCATATAATATATAGTAAAGTTTATACGATCTCAGTTGACACAGCTTTTTAGAAAAATTATACTTAAATTAAGAATTTATTGACATAATTAAACTTATCACAATCTGCCATTAAATTTAAATAAACGAAATTTAAAAAAAATAGCAGTCTCTTATTTGTCACATACCTAATAATTTTATTCATAGTTTACATTGCTCGTTAATTTTGACGCAACTAAGCTTTTCATATAATAATAAGTTTAAACTGTTAGTTTTTAATTAAACACTTTATAGTGATTAATAAAAAATTAATCCTTTATTGTGAAGCCCACGATTAACAATTAATTAATTGATACTTACGAGTTTTCACAAATGCAACTAATTAACTGTTAATTGCGAGTTTTCACAATTACAATTATATAATTGTTAATTGCAGCAAATGTGATTAACAATACATTATTTCTTAATTTTTAATTGTTAAACAATTTAATTTTGCTCAACACTGATTTACAGATAATTTTTTCACTTATAGTTTGGCTTTAACAAGTTGGTGACAGATCTATCATTTTGAGGACATACCAATTTGCATGATAACCAAAAGATAAATAATTTGGTGACCGATTAAATCACAACCATAAAATATAAAGTATCTACACATTTTCAGCCACAATAACAAATGCTTAAAATATTGTCCCCGGTAAAATGCATGTTTTAATCGACGCATTAAATTTTTGCGCACTGGCTGCAAACTGTTTATAATAGTATTTTGCAAATTGCTGTTTTGGAAACGTAAACCTCATTTTTTAAACACATTTTTGAAACTAACTAACCAAAAAAACATTTAGGATAATACAACTACATAAAAAAACAAATGACTTTAATATAAAAAAAAAACTTGAAAACGTTTAGATAGCAAATTCACCACTTAAATGCTAGTTAATTACGGAAAAAGCACAATAGCACATACTCATGTTATGTGATCGGCAATGCGACACGGCGATCGCTGAGAAATACTGTCTCCAAAATAAGGTAAGTAGATGGTAAAAAATGATTTTATTTACAGTCTACCAAGTTCTTTATACCCTTAAACTTTTAAATATAAGTTTTTAATCACTAACTAACACATAACTGCATAAATGTGTTATTTTACTTCAAAAATTTTACCAATGATTGCAACAGTGCTTGAATTTTGCCGAAGCTTTTTTCGAAAACATATAAATATCTGACATAAATTTTATAAATTAAAAAAGATTCTGTCTTAATTCAAGTACGTGGGTGATTCAGTAAGAAAATTTTACACTTACATAAGATTTAATATTTATAGAGTTGGCTCAGTGTACAAAGCTGGTTTAATGATTATGGCAATTTTACGACAGCGGGGATCAGTAGCGCACTTTAGCTGCCTTTTTTTTATAGTATGAAGTTTGAAATTACAGATTTCCATATAATATCACAAACCAAATATCAGAGTTTAAAAAAATCAACCCCGGATTCATAATAATTTTAAAATAAATAAAATTTCATTCTTTTTAAAAGGACCCAAACCCGGTTCATAAATTTTTAAAAATTCTGAAATTGATTTTTTTAAATTTTGACCAAAAAAAAATTTTGCAATTTCCCTTATTTCTAATTGAACAAATGGTTTATCAATCCCAAAATCCCATTTTAATCCCATTTTAAATTTTAAAATTTTTTACCAAAGGATTTTAAATTTCAGTTTTTTGAAAAAAAGATTTTTAAAAAAAATTTCCAAAATTAAAAAAAATTTAAAGGGGAAAACCCCCTTTTTAAATTTTCAATTTTTTTTTAAATTTTTCCAAAAAACTTTAAAATCTTGTTTTTTCGAAAAAAAGAAATTTTTTAAAAAGGGGCCCTTTTAAAATTTTTTTGTTTAAAAACTTTTAAAGTTGCTCGCTTTTTTTTTTTAATACAGTTCAAAAAATTTTTCCATTTAAGGGTTTTTTCATGTTAATCTCAGAAATAACATATTCAAATTTAAGAATATTTCCCAAAAACTAATTTGGCTAAGAATTACAGAATTTAAAAGAGGTAAAATTATTTTTTGCGGCTCAGGCTCGTGCTAAAATCTTTAATCTTGATTTTTTACCTGGATTATGTGGTTTTATTCGTATCGTAGTTACTATTTGTAAGTATAAAAACAAAAAGATGACCCGGGAAGGAAAAAGGAATCGTTTCCCTGGTTTCGTTTCCAAAAAAGGAAGGTTTTCCGAATTCCCAGAATAAATTAAAATTTCCTTTTAGAAGGATCCGTTCCAGCTCACCCAAATATGAATGTTTAACCAAACTTACATGTTACCTTAGTAGATTACCAAAACTAGTGCCTCTATTTGGAGATAATATCCCTTTAAAGTTATAAAAAGTTTTTCATTTAGATAGATTTAATGAAAATGTAAAATTTATCTTATTTTATATGTTTTTTACTATTGGTAATGAAGTCTTTAACTTTGGTAAAATAATTATACCTACTAAAGTTACAAAAAGTTGCCTTTTTAAAATTAATTATACACCCTTTAAATCAAAGAGTATACAAAAGGAAAGAAAACAATCCCCAATTTGGGGAAGTGCATAATTTAAATTTTTGGGAAAATAGAAAAAAGGGAAAAAATATTTTTAAAAGAAAAACTTCCGCCAAAAATGCGTTAAATTAGGTGAGCTGCAGTAGCAACAGGGATAAATTTTAAAAAGAGCGCCAAAAGTAATTAAAATAGCATAGAGAAATGAACAAGGCCGTTCTATTTTATAAATATAAATAATTATTTTATTTTTTTATAAAAATCATTTTATCAAAACTACCAAAAACAGATTTTTTCTTTTTGATTTGACCCTCGCATAAATATATTACAAACGTATGCCAGACAAGTGAAGATAAGGCACGACTAATTGCTCTTCAGGCCCCTGAAAGTAATGCTTGAATTAATGCACTTCCACCTTCGTCCTTGGGAAATTTGTTAGATTACAAGACATTCCATATTTCCATCGCTCTCAGACTTGGTCTGCCTGCGTGTGGACAGTACACCTGTGGTTACCGCGAAAATGCTGATATTTATGGCCTACATGGGTTAAGCTGCAAAAAAAGCGCAGGGCGTTCTTCCAGACACAGTCAGATAAATGACATTATCAAGAGAGCTCAGATTTCAGCTGAAAATCCTTCTGTGTTAGAGCCTCTTGGAGTTTGCAGAAGCGATTGTAAACGTGTAGATGGAATGACCTTAATTCCCAGGAAATATGACAAACAATTACTTTGGAACACTACTTGCAGCCATACACTTGCAAAATCCTATTTGGATAAATTTCTAATTTAGTAGGTGCGGCTGCTCGTCTTGCCGAGAATAAAAAACATTTAAAATATAAAGAGCTTAAAGACCGGTTTATCTTCATTCCTTTTGCTGTTAAAACTTTTGGTCCTTTGGGTGATGGGGCTAAGGGGTTTATTAAAAGAAATTTGCAAAAAAATTCTATGCAAAAAATCTCTAAAATTCCATTATTCCCCCGAATTGGTTTAGCTGTGCAACAGGTAATTCAGCATTGGTACTAGGTACAATTCAAAGGGAAAACCCAAGCTTGATGAAATTTTTGGGTTTTTAAAAATAAATTTAGTTATTTAGTTAATTTAAAAAATTGTTATTTTGCAATTTTAACATTATATATTTTAATATTTTACGAAATAAAGATACAAGTTTTTTCATCTTTAATTTACGTCCACTAGGACAACTTTTTATGACAAAAACTTTGCCCATGACTGTTTAAAAAGTATTTTATTTTTATTTAAGAAAGAAGTAATAAAAGCTTTTAAAAATGGTTTGCAGAGTGAAAAGATTTTTTGGTAGACTAAAGAGTTATCAATTTGCCCTTGTAAAATATAACAAAGTAAGAAATAGTAATAATTTATTTAGAATGTCTCAAAATAATTTTGTTTTTTATATATATAAACTTAGACATAGACTTTATTTAGCATATTCATTTATTTATAATTATGGACAACTTTTAATAAGAGAAAATAAAAATAAAATAACAATTTAATATCCAAGCACAGGATCGTTTTTCAATTCTCGCCGTAGCGTTGTGCGCTGTAAAAAGACGGCATTCCGGCTGCTGGGAACTTATTTGATCTCCAAGCGTCTGCGGTTAAATCGCAAGAGCTGCCGGCATTTAAAAATAAAAAATAAATTAAGTTCTTGATAGGTATAAGCTCATTATTACTAGCTAGTTAACATTCTGTAGCAATCGCATTAAAATAAAGGGTGAGAAAACGACTGGAGCATGCGTATTAGCCGAGCGGCTGCGCTGTATTCGGAAAATTTTGCCCAGTTGTTTTCTCTCTTCACAGTTTTGTATGAATCTCTATACTGATTGTGACATAACAGCTCTTGAGCCCATTCGTTTTCGCGCGCTTGTCATGTGACTTGATTTGAATTTTGAACTTTTTTAGTGACAACTTTTGTGCGTCAAAAGAATTTTCTTGGATTTTACTTGATTTACTACAGGTAGATTGACAAAGTTTTTAACAAATTAACAATAACTATTTGTTTAATTTTACTAAGTTTTAAGACGAAATAAGTATTTGACTAAATGTTACAACGCTTTTAAGTCGTGCCTAAAGTCCGTGAATATTTGTTGACAGAATTTAAAAGTTTAATTGTTTTTCCAAATCCTAATTTAAACACTTTGTTGAGCGTCCTGGAAATGCGGTATTAACTTCACCTAAATACGGTGTCATTCAAGCTAATCTGTAGGTTAGGTATGTAATTGTTTTGGTGTGGTTAATTGCTGCAGCAAGATTAAGTTTTGTGTTTTGTTAAATAAAAATATACAGTGAGCGGTGTTGGATAAAAATATAAATAAGCAAATATAGAACAAATTCATTTAAAAATCAGGTATTGTGTTTAAATAAATGCTCGCATACTTTTATCAAATTTTTTTCTTGCTCATTTTTTGCACTTTTGCAAAGAGAAAATATACAGGGTGCGTCAAAAAGTAGATTTTGATACCAAAGTTGATGTTTTTTAATAAAACACTTTTTTTTTAAATCCATTTTTGAATTTTGTGTCAAATTTTACGCATGATTCATGAAGCATATCCTACACCTAATTTTAACTCTTTCGGAGCAAAATTAAAACACTTTAATCCTGTTTCTCTAATTTTTTTTTCCATTTTACTTACTGTACTTCTTAAATGGGCCTTTCTAAATATTTTGCGTTAAACAAATTACAAAATTCTTCTTAAGTTCTTGTTTTGTCTTTATATCCAATAAAAAATTAAAACTTTAACTTGTTGAGTTCTTTTAAATGCGCCATATTAATTAATTAATTAATCTTTATATAAATTATGAACTTACCATTAAAAAACATTACTTTTGGCACATCAGTAATTAATTTAATAATTAAACGGTGTTTTCACAACAAATTACTAAAAGTGAACGGAAGTTTTCAAAGATACATTCTACGAAAAGAAAACTTTATTAACAATTTTTAATATGGGATATCACACTGAAATATAGACCTCTAAATCATAATATATATATATATATATATATATATATATATATATATATATATATATATATATATATATATATATATATATATATATATATATATATATATATATATATATATATATATATTAATTTATATAAATAATAATGTATATAATGATATCTATATATATAATAATATTATATATATTGTACTTAGAATTAATTAAGATAAAAAGCAATGTATTTACAAGAAATTACTCTAAAAGTACTTTTATAACCAATACCCCAAAAAAAAATTTATTAGTAATATTTATTAAATATTTATAAAAAAAGAAATTTTGATTTTTTTCATCCAAAATAAAGTGAGTTTAGCAAAAGAAAATACTTCCTTAAAAAAATAGGAGCTTACACATACTGTTAAAGCTGTCAAATTTTGGAGTATACACGATACATCAAAAAATCTACCGAGACGTAAAAAAGAGAAAAAATTATTCAGTGTTTTACAGGCTTAGGTTACATTGTCTTCACTAACTTTTAGGTTGGTATAAACTTAAGTCATTTTTATGACTTTTAACCCAAAAACTCAAATAAACAGAAGGAAGCAAACATTGATTACAATCAAAAATGTAAGGCACATAAATACCTTCAAAAAAGAAACTGTGTACAAATTTTACAAAACATTACATGATATGTAATCAGTAATAGTCGGGGGCTGAAAGGGTAAAAAAATTATTAGAAGTCGGTCCATTTCATAATAAATTCTTTTAGGAACGTGTTTTCTAATAACAAAATGGTAGGTCGGATCGCTCGGTCGTATTGCCACAAATAACTGTGACACTCCTGGTCAATGTTGCGTTCGCCGTCAGACCGATATACAAATAATGTCAAAAAAAAAGTTTAATATATCCCTTTAAGATTAAGATCTATTATAGAAATTAGATAAACGTGCAAAAAATAATGGTCAGATCTTGCAAAGTTCATCAGATCGCGATATGAAAGTGGCAAGCCGCGCGCGAGCTCAGCGCTCGACCAGCAACCATTTTATCGATGGCTGACGAATTTAGCAACGGCACTTCGAGGTCTGATCATTATTTTTCTGTACGTTGATCTATTTTCTCTAACAAATCTTCTGCAGGTGAACTATATAACACCATAAAGAAGAAATTTCCTGTTTATAATAGAAAATCTCTTTAAATCCGAATTCGTAAGTTTTCTCGGCTATAATCGGATTTCAGAATAACTAGTTTGGAGTATAGAAATAAAAAGAGCAGCCAGGCCCTTGCTACGATTTATCCTCTTTCTGTTCTATGAAAATGTACATAAGTTTATCTCTGTCATTGCTTTACTTATTTTTTCATTTAATTTAGAACTTTGAAGTGATCCTAACCTGCAACTCTTTGTTTACTTGTGTTTATTTTACAAGTAATATTTTATTTACTTGAATTACATGTAATTATATAGAGTGTTGTAGAGTTTATCGTCAAATAAATAAATTAAATTATTAAAGTTTGGGGTTTGTGGTCTGTGGTTTGGATGGAACCAATTTTTATGCATTTGGAAGAAAAGCACAACTTTGGGAAAACAAAAAATCTTGCCTTAAACCCCATCAGGTTTGTCTATCTTACATTTGTGTCATATTTTTAAATATATTTGGACTCGCACTTTAAATAAAGCATTTATATTTTTTCGTTTTTATTCTTAAATTTGCTCACATTTTTAAACATTTTAGGATTTTAAGCAAGCTTCTATTTAAGAAAATAATCTAAACACCTTTTTGGATTTTCCTTAAAAATGTACTAATAATTTGCCTGTATAGTTCCCTAAATAATGAGTGATAATAAAAAAATCTGCTACTATCGGTCAATCTTTCCATATATTGTGCATTTTTCCACAAAGCAACCTATGTTTCCATGTTGAATAATATACTGTATTTCCGATACCGAAATTCAACGAGCCATTTAAAAAAAATGATATAGAGTACCAATTAGTGATAGAAAAAAAACTTTATACCTTATTTCCAGTCTATTTCTATCTCTATTGAATTACAAAGTTTGCCTGCTGAATTTCAAACGGCTGTATTTAACTTAAAAACTTTTTTTTGACGTTTATCGCTCGGTCTGACGGAAACGCTACTTTGACGAAGAATCTGATGATGATTCTATGTTAATTTAGTTATAGATAATGTGCCATTCCAATAGTAGCATATAACTCAAATTTTCCATTTTTTTTTGTTATTATTCTAATCTATGTTTTTTATTAAAACTACGTCCAAGTGAATTTATAAAGGACCGACGTTCCACTTTAATCCCTCATCTCCACATATAATACATTGCAATGGTTCAACAATAAGTCAATTTTAATAATTAAATAAGATAGAACATGTTAGACAAAATTCTTTACCCTGTTAAGACGTTTCTAAAAATACTTTTATAAGTTTAAAAACCTTTATTAGTTTTTTTTAAAAAGATATAAATCCATTAGATTAATTAAAATACGTCTATCAATTTTAGGGGATTATATAAAACGTTCAACTTTGTTTACAGCATTTATCAAAATATTCAGAAATCTGAAAGTAAAATGAAAGTAAAATCGTAAACATTTCAAATCAAAAGGATAATAAACAAACAGTTTATATCGGTGTGCCTTCCAATAAATTCTAACTTTTAAAATATTCTTGGAAGTGACAACAATTCAGTAAAACCGCTTATTCCCCTATTTTAAACAAACTTAAAAGGAGTTTTTCTGTAATACGCGTAAATGTCTTGCTAAAGTTTATTTAAAAAAAGTAATGTCATTAAATTCTATAAGGTTTTTCGAAAATATATTTTTAAATTTTAGTCTTTATTTTGAAAGTTTGTAGTCTGTGTGTCTTGTGTTCAGATTGATGAAGCAATAGGTTATCGAACTCTAATAAGGCCATATTTATTTAATAACAGCTTAATTTTATTTGTATTAACTATTGTAGGAATAAAAGCTATGAAGCAAACTTATTTATATATTTTATTAAAAATTAATAATTTTCTGAGTAAAGAAAAATAATAGTATAAATATTTATTTATAAAATAATTATATAATTTTTCCTATATTGATATAAATATATATGTAATTAGTTATTTATAATATATAAGTATATTATATAAATTATATAATTCTTATAAATATATTTTTAAATTTTATGTTTTATTTATAAAATTTAAGGTATATGATTTTTATCAAATAAATTTTAGATTACATCAGTGGCTAAAAACAGTAGGTTAGAAAGTAAGTATTATTCTCAATTTTGGAATAGAAGCTCCTGCTTAAAACGTATTTATTGGCTACAGGGTATTTAGGATAATTTAAAAAAGTATATTTTTTTAAACAATTAACAACTCTTCTCATAACAACTATGGATTTTATTAACATTTTTGTTTTTTGTTTTTAAATTTTTTAGCGCTACAACTTTAAAAGAGTCAAGATTGCCGGTATTATTATATATTCCTTTCCCTTTCATATATATAAATATATATATATATTTATTTATAAAATTATACTTTATATATATATATATTATAGATATATATAATTGTCCATATAAATTCATACTAAATGACTATATATATATAATCTATATAATTATAACATATATATGCTATATATATAGATCCTATATTTAAAATACATTAAATAATGCTTTTAATTATAAAAAAATTTTAAGGTAATATTATTTTTTTAATAAAAAAAAAAGCCTTTTAAAGAAAACCCAAAATTTGGGGTTTTAAAAAACCAATTAAAGGTTAAACAAATTAAATTTTTTTTAAATTATACATTATAAAGGTTTAAATTTTAAGGGTTTAAAGTTGTTAAATAGTTTAATTCTAAAATAATTTTGCAAAGCGTCAACCCCTTTTATGGTTATGGTTTTTTGGTTTTTTAAATTTATCTTTCAGATTAAACCGAACTTTGAAGAAATGTTATGTAACATTAATTTAATTTTTAAGGTTAAAAATTAAAGCCCCCCAAAAGCTTTATGAGTGCGTAATAAACATAACATATGGGATATATGTATGTGTACACATATTTAAATCTAACATTTTACTGTTTTGATATGGTTTATTATTTCTGAGTTTTGTCCCAAACCTAAAGTTATATGTATTCCTTTAGACATTGTTGTACAATCCGGTATACGATAAATATTACGCAATATTACGCGACTACTGCAGTCGGTTATCTAAATAAGTTAACAGAGAATGCCGCTTGCGCTCGCTAGCGTCATCACATGTTTCAATTCGAAAATCCCCAAGCACGTCTGGATTATTAAAGTGCGTCCAGACTATCATTGAGGTAATCGCGCGTCCGGATTAGTGATGCGACTCGTGCCCTCTTTTTACTCGAGGCGAGTGAATTTGTCAAACTTGTACTTGATTTAGAAAAAATATTACTCAAGTCTCTATGCACTCGTGTAACCGAGTCAACTTGGCGCATCGGGTTGAGTCTGTTGCCACTAAATGTCATTTCACTTAAGCGATCTATTTTACTTATCCATTCCGCGCCGCTACAAACCGAGACTGACAGGTTTAAAATTGTATCTCGTAGTTTGCTGCTAAAAGAAATGTCACTCGTATTGCAAAGGGAGATTTTACTCGAGTGATTCGAAAACTCAAGTATTACTCGGGCGAAGAAGTAAAATTGCTCGAGTGACTCGAGTCACAAAATCCTATTCAAGTCGCATCACTAGTCCGGATTACTGGATGTCCGGGTTAGCATGTGTTCTGATACGAGGTTGTACTACACATAAAATCCTAACTTCTTTGTAAAAACTGTTTGTAAAATGTAACTTCAATTAAAACTTGTAGATGTTGAATTAAAATGGCTTAAAAACTATTTATTGACAATATGCAGTTGCATAAAGAACTAAAAACAGTTTATGTTTCACCTCCGTTCAGTTAAGTCACTCGATAAAAAGCTACTTAGCCTTTTCCGGGCGGTTGGCGGAACGGTATCAACTGATTTTAACCTTCGGGGATCAAGGAGAGACTCACGCCAATTCCTTCCAAGGGTCCTTTCTTTGGGGCTAAGCGCTGTGTGCGGTAAAGACCTAGATCCCTGTTGATTTTGCGTGCACGACGTTGTCTTTCTATGGCGGCAGATGTTGTACGCAATACCAGTAGCCGTTCTTGGTTTAACCGCCATTAATTGTGCCTTTTATTGTTAAACACATGAAATAAATTAATATTGTAAAAAAAATTGGAATTTCTGGGAGCTCTGAGCAAGACATCCAGATTCTCCAAAATTAAAAAAGTTTTCTTTTGTTTCAGGGCACCGAACTTCTCGAGTTTTGGCTGGACAATCACCCAGAACATCCTCAACTGATATTAGTACATTTTTATTTTTTTTTCACAAAACATTATATTACTTACTTATCATTTGGCTCGCGGTATCTTAAGGATAAATATATTAATGCCCTGGATACCCAAGCAATTTTTAATTCAAATTTTACGCAACAATTACTAATGCTGGTGACGAAAAGTGCTTAAATCGGTTTATAACATGCATCAACGCTCGTTGTTAAGCTCATTAAGTGAAGTGCAGTGATTGTAGCAAATCAACGAAGATTTTCAATATGAAGAGCGTTGGGGCCAAAGGAAAACCATCAGCTAGTTTTCTCGTTTTCACATCTTGGATTCTGATATTCCTCGAACTTAGCACAGGTAACTTTAAATTTTAAGTATAGTATTTCTTCTAGATAAAAAAAAAGTCTTATTAACATTTTATTGACTATGATATATATATATATATATATATATATATATATATATATATATATATATATATATATATATATATATATATATATATATATATATATATATATATATTTTTTATATATATGTATATATCTTAAGTTTTGAGTATAATTTAAAATAAAATAAATATTTCGGGTCTATATATGGTTTTTAATGAATTAAAAAAATTAATTCGTCGTTAGAGGTATGCTTTTTGCTAATAACATTAAAATTACTGGTATATCAAAAGAATTGAATTTTAGGGTGTGGCTAGGACGACTACACGTTTCACCCTTATTGGGGATGATCACATTCGCTGTAAGCCAAGACACAACTGACGAAGGGAATAACCGAGTCTAGAATTTTAATTTAAAAAAAAAAAAAAAAAAAAAAAAAAAAATTCGCTGTAAGCCAAGACACAACTGACGAAGGGGGGTAACCGAGAGAACTCTAGCGCCATCTAACAGACTAATCTTAGTGCGACCATTAAAGCATATAATTACGAAAAAGAGGTTAAAAATGTTAAACAATTATTTCGTCAAAAGGTGTTGGTTTGACGTTTTATGAATATCATCGTCATGCCCACCTAGATGGCACTTTTTACCATTGTTTTGTTTTACAAATTTCCATCAACTAAAATTTATTTTATGAATAATGTATAGTTTTTAATTACAGATTTAATTCTTTAACGGCCGAGTGATGATCGCGTTGTTAAATTTAGCAATGGACTTAGCAATTGTTAAAAGTTAACAACGGTTTAGAATGTTTAACAAAATGTCAGACTCTGACAGGTTGCCTACTAAAATCATTGAATAACAGTGACAATGACGTTTTGTAAAACATTCTAAACCGTTGTTAACTTTTAACAATTGCTAAGTCCATTGCTAAATTTAACAACGCGATCATCACTCGACCGAATGTGTACTAAATCTGCTACGATCTTTGTATTACCATTTCGCGATTATTAAGGGCAAAAGGTCAGGCTTATTTAAATTATTTTGTTTATGTTTTTCGCGTAATACTTAGAAATTATTAAAAAGTAATACAAACAACAAGCTTTTATATTTCCAATAATTTTCATTTGACTACGTACTGAGAAAAAATATCTGTTGATCATTAGGCAGTATATCGTGTTTATAGTAAACAATACTTCGTTGTAAAAACAAAATATATTTTGTAGAAAGTCAATAATATTTGAAAACAAAATTTTAAAATTATCTTTTGTAATTTGAATAACTACATAATTTAATTGAGTTCTATACAGCTTGATCATTAAAATATTTTTATCAAAATAAATACGTTTGATCCTGATTTTGCGTCAGTAGGATATTTTCTGTGTATCAATTTACATTGCTTTTATTGTCAGTAATATACAGTTACGTTAGCTTAAATTAACAGAAAAATCAACTTGGTAAATTATCCTTAATGCTCTATAATTTAAAATTTTATTATCATCAATTTACATAAAAACTGGTGTCTCTAAAATGCAATTTTCCGTTGTTATGTTATTTTTGCTCATTACACTTAAAAATCAAAAGCAAACAATTTTTAATGCATATTTTTTTATCTTTGGACAGTCCACGAAGGCTGAGGCTTAAGTACTAACGTACCGTGGATCTCTTAAGTATGATAACAGGGAATTTGTTCACACGGGACTTAAATATTTGGAGACTGGGAGGAGAAGAAAAAACTTCTGCGGGTAGTCTGGACACTCTAGGAATGAAGGAACGAAGAAAGCGGAAAGTTGAGAGCCTTTCTAGTTGAACTGTAAAAGGATGCATCAAAGTTGCACTACGTGTTGCTCTGTTGGAAGCTGTCAGAGGGGAATTATACTGGCCAACTCCTCTGAGCAGAAGCCGTAAAAATACCTATACAGATCCCCCACAGCTCGACGGTGGGCAAGAAGAGAAAGCCTTTCTCTAAGCGTGGGATCATTAATTAGACGAACAGCTCTTCTTTGAATGAACTCCAGAATGCTTAGTGTTGTGGGAGACGCCATTCCTCAGACATGAGAACAATATTCTAAAGAGGGTCTGATTTGGAATACATACCGAGTATACAGATTGGAAGAAGAAAAATACTTTTTGGCTCGAAAGAGGAATCCAAGCTTTTTTGAAGCTGCTGAGGCTATGAATGCAATGTGCTTGTGCCAGTCGAGGTCATTTTAATGTACAATGAAGACGAAAGCTCGAAACAATTTTGTTAATTAACAATTATCTAACTTGTTAAAAAATTAACTTTAAGTTAATTTTTCAATAAGAATAAATTCTGTAAAGTGTTTTAAATACACCATAATTTTTTAAAATTTTTCAATTAATATTTGATAGCCTACAAAAAGTTATTTAGTGTGATATTCCCGGTTTTGTCGCCGAGCGCGTAATCAAATATGTCACGCGGAGACTTTTAGCGTTAAATTAAAATTATAAATAAAGAAGATAGAACTCCATGAGTTAGAACTTTTTTATAGGAAATTTTCTTTTCTTTCAGGATCTTTTTTGCAATTTCTGCTATCTTCTATAGATTTTGAGTTATTATCCCAAATTGAAATGGCTTTATTTTTCGTTTTTCGTTAATAACAATTGCAATTTTTATTGCGGAAAAAATCCTCAAAACCCTTTTTCAGATTTGCATTTCGCGACGAACGAGTTATCGCTCATATTTTTTCAACATTATGTGGCACTAAAAGTAAACCCAAACGTGGTCTGGAAATATGTGCATCTCGTAGTTTGCCCACATAAATGAAAAAAATAAATAAATTACAGTATGATTAATTAGGTTATGATTATGATTATGATTCATCTTAATTAAAGTAATTACGTGGAATAAAACTTAATCTATAAAATTCAGAGTGCAATGAGTTACAAGACTAGATAAAAAAATCCGAGCCGTAACTCTGCTTTGAAATGTTTTGTAGGAAAGTAAAATTGCATTTTACTTTGGAATTCGTACTTAAGCATATTTGAGATATGTACTGTCATACTTATAATTAATAACGCGCTCATTAAAATAATGTTCTATTTTGAAACCCAATAATATCCCAGTTATTATTTTAATGTTTTGACGATTTCATACCAAGTTATGTTCTACTTTTTATTTTGTAGCGACTGTAAAGAAAGGATTTGAACTTTTTATAGTAACTTATAGGATGGGCCACTTTTCTGTGTATTTTTTAAGCTCATTAAAATGAAATCTAGCCAATCGATTCCTAAAAACATTTTTTTGTTTTAAAGCCTTATTTTTCTAATTCTTAAAACTATCACTTCAATTATACAAGGTGAATAAAAAAATAAATAGAGGATTAATTGTGGGCCAATGTTTTTTTTTGACCAAGTTTCAGACTAGGTGTGGTTTTTATAAGAAGTAACCAATTCGAATATTATTTTTATTTGGATAGCGGGAGTCCATAGGTATCATTTGCTTTTTGAATTTTAAAAATATCTTTCTTAGTAATAAAGCTATGAATTTTTTTATTACTCAAAATTTTATTTCAACAATTAAACAACAATAGTTTGAATAAATTTACAGAAACAAAAATTAATATCTGGTTGGACCACCTCTTTTTTCAATTACTGCTGCACATCTTCTTGACATACTATCAATAACATTGTCAATAACCGCTTGAGGAATAGCAGCCCATTCTTCATTTAGAGCATGGCTCAACCCATCTAAATTATCCAGCCGCTGGCCCCGATTTCTCACTTTCCTTCCCAAATAATCCCAAATATGTTCATTTGGATTAAGGTCGGGCGAAAAAGCAGGCCAGCTTTCTAAATTATTGTCTTCCAAATATTTATTACCAATAGGTGCCCTGTGGGGTCGAGCGTTATCATCCAGAAATAAAAATCCTGCTCCAATATTTTGTCCTGTAGGAACAACAATGGGTATAATAATTTCACGCAAGTAGCGTTCGGCCGTTACCATGCGGTTTCTAAATAAAACAAGTTGTGTTCTACCAGTACGGAATATTCCACCCCAGACTTTTACAGATCCACCGCCAAAATTTACCCTGTGTTCTATGCAGTCCTCATTGTATCTTTCGCCCGACCTTCTCCACACCCTTGTACGTCCGTCGTTCCCATAATGGCAGAATCGCGACTCATCTGCAAACAAATAATTGGAGCACTCACGGACACCCCAGTCTATATGAGTCCGAGCAAAAATTAGTCAATTGCGACGATGATCTCTTGTAAGTCGAGGATATTTTTTGGTGCGTCTTGCGCGTAACTCCGTTTCGTGAAGTCTGTTCCTTAGGGTTTGAGAAGAAACATCAATATTATGCACTTGCCGTGCCGTATTTTTAAGTTGGGAAGCATTACTTGTTCTATTTCTTCGCACAGTCAATGTGATGAATCTATCCACTGCTGGAGTGGTTGCTCGTTGAAGTCCACCACCATGACTTACTACTGACTGGCTTCTACCAAAGTACCTAGCAACTGCTTCCTGGGAGAGCCTTGCTTGAATCATGCCAACGGCCTGGTCCATCTCAGCTTTTGTCATTCGAGGGAGGCATTTTTAAATTGTTTACTCAATGTGTTGCAGAACTCCAATTACACTTACACTTGTCGGTGACACTTTTAGCAAACAAGAAATAATTGTCACCTTCTGTCATATACGAAATAACCATGGCAATCAAAGCAATGCGAATGCCCGTGAAACGAAAAAAGCATTTTAACAAAAAAATTAATAGCTTTAATACCAAGGAAGATATTTTTAAAATTTAAAAAGCAAATGATAGCTATGGCCTCTCGCTACCCAAATAAAAATAATATTCGAATTGGTTACTTCTCATAAAACCCACACCTAGTCTGAAACTTGGTCAAAAAAACATTGGTCCACAATTAATCCTGTATTTATTTTTTTACTCACCTTGTATAATTGGAGTGATAGTTTTTAAGAATAAGAAAAATAAGGCTTCAAAACAAAAAATGTTTTTAGGAATCGGTTGGGTAAATTTCATTTTAATGAGCTTTAAAAATACACAGAAAAGTGGCCCATCCACTTCGAGTTTTGAGAAGTGTAATTCGTTAGGGGACTCGCTACAAATTTAAATTTTTTTAAATTAACTTGCCATACCTAAAGCCCCGTTGCAAGTTTAGTTCAAGCTAGATATTTCGTGGTAAGGAGCCAAAAAGTCCAAAATTCTTAATGTGATTACAATATTACGTAAGTATTTTTGGTAGGATTTTAATTTCCTTAACTGTTTATCTAATTGTAAATAAGGGGGTATTTTAAAAATTTGCAATCTGATTGAACCTAAGTTTCTGAGCTTATAATTATCTTAAAATTTAAAATGCAGGCAAAATTTTATTAAATAAACAAAGAAAATTGCTAAATTTAACCTATCAGATCCCAAACCCAATTTCGGAAAATATAACTTTAAATCCAGGATTGCAAAACTTGTCTACCTTTATAAATAAAAGTGATACAAACACATATCTGGAGAAGATTTATCTTCTATATTATTATTTTTCTCAATCATTTTTTTCCCAATTAATGAACCCAGACAAAAACTATTCAAAACTTTTGACCTCTTAAAGTACTGAGATGTAAAATTAGACAAAGTTTTTTTTTACTTGGCAAGTTTTTTACTCATCCTTAACTATCTGTAATAATAAAAAAAACCATTTATACAGACAGATCAGTAAAAAACTTGTCAAGTCAATATTGAATCTCAATACTTGAAGACGCCTATATTTTTAGATAAAAACTTGTCTCTTATTTTACATAAGTGCTTTTGATGGCTCCTTATTTCTTATTAAAAAGTCCGATATTATAAATTTAGTCCTTAGTAACACAGTATTTTATTTTACACTGTTTCAAAGCTTATACTAGTCAAAAAGTTCATATAAATACATTTTTACTTTATCTTGATAAAGCTTTTAAAACTTATGTGTAACTAGCTCTTGACAATTTTAACAATAAAATCCCAGGCGGGAGGAAACGAGAGAATGGGAAAAATTATGAATTTCATTACCAAGTTTTCTGTGCTGCCATTCCAGAAAACGTTGGGAGAATGTGTTGTTATAAAGCTTGATGACTTCTCTAGATTTTATTAAATAATCTCTGTCGTATTGTTCAGTTAATAAGGATGAGGCACGAAAATGCAGGTATTTTTTTTAGTGTCGAGGAATTTTTAAAACATTTATTATTAGGCTCGTATGTAAAACTAATTTTATTTACAACCGTGCGGTAAGTAGAGTTACACAAACTTTACTTAGTGCGGTAACTCCAATTTGCCGCATTAGTGCGGTAAAGTGACGTTCCTGCAAAATTCAATTATGGTATTCAGTATTTGTCTTTTTTATAATTTTGTAAATCCAAAAATACTATATTGATAAGTACAACAATTTTTAAAGGGACTAAAACAAGGTAAAAAATTAAAGATTAACCTAAAAATTTAATAATACAAAAGATAACAAAGCTTACACTTTATAGTTAAAATTAACGTTTTCCATGTTGATTACTGGCGACTGCATGAAATTTCAAAATATGCAATTAAAATATCTTTGCAACATATTAAGGCATTTGAAGTCTTAATAGGTAACCGTACCTATAGTCTGGGAGTCCGGACTGCTTTCTGCTGGGTGCAATAAGTATTTTAAGTCTTCTATAGTTTACGGGCTTCAAGTTTTCTCAGTATAAGTTCCCCATTTGGTAGACGACCCAATTAAGTGTCATTTAGTATAGCGCCTCGTAGTATCATGTGCCACAAGAGGTGAAATCCCCTGTATACGTATAGTGGAGGTGTTGTTTCCGTTGTCAGTGCCCTTCGTATAACGAATCAACGCGCATATGGTGAAGGCGTCGAAGCGAAATATAGTGCCCCTTAAAAAATTGTCTGGATATACAGAGTCCTGCAGAAATCATCCTTAATAATGTATATTTATTTATTATTTGGTTGATCGACTATTATACCACAGTTGCTAAGCTTCTATATCCCGTAAACTTGAAATAAAAGGTCAAGTGATCGCGATGTTGCTCTGCTTTAGCGATGGATTGATTTAAACCATATATTATTAAACTTGGTAGAGCTCTCCCAAATTCCTAAATAACATCCCACATGCTCTTTTAAAGCCCTTAAACTTTTGGATTTACTGTTTAACAATTTCTTGGAATAATAGATATTTTATACCACATCTACATAAAGTATATATATATATATATATATATATATATATATATATATATATATATATATATATATATATATATATATATATATATATATATTATATATACAGTGTGACCAGTAAAGTCATGCAGGATTTTTTTTTATTAATAGCTGTTTTCCCGAAATTTGACTTTGGCATAAATTTTCTGCTTCGATCGAGATGAAAATTAACCAAAAATAATAATCACGTGATTCGCATTATCTGTAAAATTTTAATTTTTTCCAAAAAAATTCAAAAATGGTTATTTCTCAAAATATCAAAAAGTCATTAGAAAAGTTTTCTAAATGCAATTTTTAGCTCGTATGCAAAATTTGAGCTGTATAAGAAAATTTTAAAGATTTTTTGCCCTTTTTTTGTAAATTGCACCACTGTTGCAAAATAAGACTTCCGCAACCTATATAAAACTTCTTACTTTTGAGAATGCTTTATTCCAGACACCTTTTCTTTAAAGTTGCGCCGTATTAAATGTGTGCTGTTCTACAAAATCCAAATAGGGTTATTAAAATTTGGCCCTATGTGATGAAAAGTTTATTTTTTTTTGACCCTGTATAAGGTAACTCCATAAAATAATTTTTTTTTAAAACGTAGTTTGTGGCAAAAAAAAAAGTAATACATTTTTTAAAATTAAGACAAACAGGTACACAGTATCATCAGTAAAGTTTGCATTAAGTGAAAAATACATTTTTGTTTAACTTCACGTAAAGTTTTTATATAGTTTCAACGTTTTTATTTAAAAACTCTTTATTAAAATTTGTTATAAAGCTATGTTAAGAAATAAGTCAAAATAGTATTTTATTATTCAAGTGCAGTATTCAAAAATTAATTAGTATTGTACCGTACCCTGATGCACCAAAAACAAGTTGGCCGTAAAACAAATGATAAAAAAAATCAACAAGGCTTTGTTTTTAAAAATGACAGACAAATCGCTTTCTGTTTATCATAGTGACTTTAAATTAATACTGCATATTAAATTTAAAAAAATGTTAACTTTACAGGAAAAAAATTTAAATTGTATTAATATTTGGGGAAAACACAAGTCATCGTGTAGCAGCCAATATTTTTAATGAAAGGCATCCAGGCAAAAATGTGCAACAGTCTACTGTAAAGTAGGATTATGGCAAAATTTAAATCAACTGGATCGGTGGAAAATTCATTTAAAAAATCTCGCAATCCTATAAAACATAGTGAAGAAATCCCAATAAATGTGTGCCTAGATGTTGTGGAACATGGCCAAACTAGTATTAGACATGTTTCTTGCAGAACTGATGTACAAAGAGAGAGCGTAAGGGAAGATTTTGTTAAAAAAAAATTTAAACCTTATAAACCTAAATTTATAAATATTTAAGGAACGAGATTTTGACATACGTTTGGGATTCTCTTTTTGGTACCAGGGGGAAAAAAAAAGAAAATGTGTCCTTTCCCTTTCACGTTTTATGGACCGACGAGGCCACTTTCACTTCAAACGGCGTTGTAAGCTCTCAAAATTGTAGATGGTGGGCTCAAGAAAATCCAAATTTTATAATAGAATGCAGGGACCAGTATTCCTTTAAAACAAATGTATGGTGCGGTGTTTTTAAAAGATCAAGTTGTTGGTCCTTATTTTTTTTGAGGTAATTTAAATTCTTTAAATTTCCTACGCTTCCCTTTAAAACCGAGATCCTTGAAATTTTGGACAATATGCCTATTGAAATAAGGCAAAATTTGTAGTACCAGTGTGACGGTGCTCCCATCCAAAAAAAGACAGGTTCAGGAACGCCTCTTGGAAATATTTAGGGGCAAAGTAATTGGACATAATATGGAGAAGTACTGGCCGGCTAGGTCTCCCGGGTTTAACCCCACTTGATTTTTTTTTGTGGGGTTACCCCCAAAACAAAAAGTTTACAAACAAAGACCTTTCCGTAGTGTTGATCATTTGGGAAAAGGTGATTCGAAACTGCATTTCAGAAATAAGGCCCCTTAGTATCAGAAACTCCATTAAAAAATGTGTCAAGAAGAACAATTATTTGTATTTAACCAATGGTGGGCACACAGAAATGTAATTTTAAATTTTAAGTTTTAAACTGTTTTTATTTAATACTTAAATACCAAAAAAGGTTTGTTAATAATTAAAAAGTTGAAATTTTACATGCGTTTAATTATAATAATAAGTTTTTTATTAAAAAAATTTTACTCTTTTCAAAATTTAAAATCTCTTCCTAATATTAATGTGTATTCTTTTAGACACAAACTACGTTTTCAAAAATAGCTATTTTATGAAGCTACCTTAAGGGGTTAAAAATAAATAAACTTTTTCATCACATGTGACGAAATTTCAATAGCCCTATTTGGATTTTGTAGAAAAACAAACATTTCATATGACGCTACTTTAAAGAAAATGTGTCTGGAATAAAATATTGTTAAAACTAAAAGTTTTTTGTAGGTTGCTTTAGTCTTATTTTGCAACAGTGGTGCAATTTACAAAAAACGGACAAAATATCAAAATTGTCTTATACAACTGAAATTTTGCATATGGGCTAAAAAAAATTACATTTGAAAAACTTTTCCTATAACTTTTTTGATATTTTGATAAATAACCCCACTTTTGAATTTTTTGGAAAAAAATAAAATTTGACAGATAATGGCAATCACGTGACCACTATGTTTAGTTAATTTTAATCTTGATCGAGGCAGAAATTGAAGCCAAAATCAAATTTCAAATAAATCTATTATTAAAAAAAAATCCCATATGATCCCGGACTTTACTGGTCACACTGTATATATATATATATATATATATATATATATATATATATATATATATATATATATATATATATATATATAATTATATATATATATATATATTATATATATATATATATATATATATATATATATATATATATATATATATATGTAGATACCCCCAAAAAAAAATTTCGGAAACTTTGATCTTTTTCTTTTAAAATTTCTATAACTTAGCAGCACTTTATGTTATTGTCTTGCCCAAAAATGGGATTTTTTGAGAATTGAATGCTCTGCAAAAGTGTCCATTGCGACATAGTCGCAACTCACACACTAAATCTAATTTTTTTTATAAAATTCTCGTTTTTCTGTCATTTTCTCATAAATGACAAGAGCTACACAAAAACGATAAATGACAAAGTCGTTGGAAATATAATTTCCTACAAAAAAGGTCCTAATAATTGAATCGCTAAGACCACCAGTTCTCGAGATTTTTTGTAGGAAATTGAATTTCCAACAACTTTGTCAATTATCTATTTTGTGTAGCTCGGATCATTTATGAGAAAATGACAGAAAAACGAGAATTTTATGAAAAAAAAATAGGTTTAGTGACCCGTACTACCTCGCCGGTGTGAGTTGCGACTTTGCCGCAATGGATACTTTTGTAGATCATTCAATTCTCAAAAAATCTCGTCCTTGGGCGAGACGATAACATAAAATGCTGCTGAGTTATAGAAAAAAAGGATCCAAGTATACGTGCTTTTTAAATGGAAAATCTTTACGCGCTTTGGGCGAGTAGTAAATATTAATATTAAGGGTTAAAACTTTAAGGAAAATTTTTTGGGGGTATTTTTAACAAAATTTTGCAATGGAACCGAAAAAAACTATTTGCAAAAAAAACCATCCTAATATATATACATATAATACACATGAAGTGTGTTCTTTAATGGTATGCTAATATTCAAGAGGATAATTCCTAATACTCATTTTAAGAAAAAACTTTTTGCAACATCTTAGTTACAAAAAATTCCATTTGTTTTAAATCTTTTTAACCACTCTTTACATATACATGCGCAAAAAATAACCGGGGCTTAAGAAGATAATACCCAACTACATGTCGTTTAATAAACAATTCATAAGCAGAACGTTTGGTGATATCACAGAACAGAAAAAACATTAATAACTAAATCAAATTTCTTTTTGTGTCGACGACACGCAAAAGTCAATATAAGGGACCCGAACAAAAGGGCTGAAAAGAAAATTCGGTAAATTCATTTTGCGAGCGTGCACCCTGAAAAAACCTAACCTAGATCATATCTGGCACTAAAAAAGATTACAAGAAAAACAAAAGCAACATATCGCTACGCCCGAGAGACAAAAACCATGACACCGTAAAATATATATTTAGAAGAACAAACCCCGCCATATTTTCAACAATAATTTTGGATGAATGATGAGCTGTACGTGTGAATAACTTCTGTAATTTGTATAAAAATGGGTTTGATAAAGTATATGCCCATTGAATTTAAACGATACAATTTAAGTTATTAAATATGATACAAAAAAACTGACATAAAAATAATTTATTTTCATAAGCCTTTCGAATAAGCGCGCACGCAGGGTGTATATCACACGAAAATTTTCAGCGTATTTATTTTTCCTTTTATCATAACTTTGTTATCGTGCCGAAAAAAGGTTTAATATTTTGTGGCATGTGGCATGTAAATTAACATAGGTACTCCTATTATCTGTGAAAAAATTGAGGAAGTTATGTTAAGTGGTTTCTGAGATATTCGATTTTTAATATCGCCCATTTTACTACTGACTGACTGACTGACTTATTAACTTATGAAAATTATGGGGCACTTTCTGAGGGAGTAGAAACTTAAAATGTGGTAAATAAGTAGGTTTTAGGACACAAGTAAAGAAAAAGATTTGAAAATTACACATTTTTACTCTTACTCGGTATTTTAGACTTTGTAATCTGATTAAACCCGAGTTTTTGAGGTCATATTTGCCTTAAAATTTAAAATTTAGACAGATTTTCATTCCATTCATTAAACTCAGAAAACAAGAGAAGAGATCATATCAAAAACACTTATGTAGGTAAAATAAGAGCCGAGTTTCTATCTAAAGATATCGGCCTCTTAAAGTACCGAGATTTAAAATAAAACTAAGTTCTTTTTTTTACTTAGCAAGTTTTTTATTAATTTGTCTGTAATAACAAAAAACAGTCTTTATTAGTAAAAAAAGAAAATTCACTATAATAGATAGATCAGTAAAAAAACTGCCAAGTCAAAGAAAAACATGGTCTGATTTCAGATCTCAGTCAGTGCTGCATCTAGTAATAGCCGCGCCCTTGGCGGGGCATAACAATGGCGCCTACCCCTTCCACACACCGGGGGTTTGGAAAGGATGGAAAACCCCCCACGAAAACGAGGAGTTTTGGGATTTTTTTTTCCTGAAATTTTACAAAATTAAAGTGTCAAGTTGTAGGTTTAAAGTTTTTTTGAACCGAGAATTTTGTTTCTTTAAAATACCAATTTTGTGGTAAAATTTGTGTCAAATTGAATTATTTCTTTATAAAAAATATTAGCCTACTATTTAAAAGAGACATGATTAACATAAAACAACTGTTTGTATCTGACTGAAAGAAACGGAATATAAATTACCTATACATCTTTATTTGCGGATGATTACATTTTCCCAACAATAAAATTAGTGATGAGCGAGACCGGTCTTGGTCTTGCGGTTTTGGTATTGGTCTTGCAGCAAGACCAAGACCGAGACCAAGACCAAGACCGTCTTTTCGCTTGGAAGACCAAGACCAAGACCGGGGTATGCAAGACCAAGACCAAGACCGAGGTGCAAGACTACGCAAGACCAAACCCGACCTGCAAGACTCTTGCACTTTTGCGACTTTTTTAAAATTATAATATAAAATTTTAATATTTATTTTCCATAGGTATTTTATACAAACCTGACAAAAAATGGGTCGAGAACTGCCAAAAAAGGCGTGAATAACAGTTTTTTTTAAATAAAATAATAATTAAATTGATCATTTTGTTCTTTTATACAGTTCTCTAACAACGATGACGAGTAAATTTAAAAACCCCGGGATTTAAAAATAATAATGGTCCGACAAAGCTTGATATCTCCGAAACTGTTCACGACAGAGAAAAGCTAGGGGTACAAAGGTTATAGAGGCTGAAAATTACTTTTATATACCTAATGTTTTTTTACTTAGCTATCTAGTGATGCCACTTACAGGGTGGATTAAAAATTTCCAAAAAAGTCAAAACAATGCCAAAAATAATAATGATGTCATTTTTGTCAAAACCGAAAATGATATTTAAAAACATCTACGTTGACATTGTTCCTATATGACAGTTTAACAATTTTCAGCATAATATAATTATTGATGATTTTTTGAAATAGATTTTTTGCTATAAATTTTTTATGGCAGTGGATTCTTCGGAAAATTCTGAAATGGAAAATAATTTCACATTTACGTCTTTTTTTCTATAATTTTTGTATGTTTAGTTTTTCACCATCATAAACGGTTTCGGAGATATCGAGCTTTGTCGCACTATTGATCCACCTTGTATATGCAGAATGTTTATAAAGTATTTGTGCAAACTTTGTACGGCATATGTTTGACTAATTAGATAAAAAGTTTTTATGAAATGAAAAGATTCCTGAACACCTTTTTTTTTGAATCAAAAACCACTGTTTACATGTTAGAATCATTTCCACGGAAATTTCACATCTGGTTGATTTTTTTTTCCCGCTCACACAGTTCACAGTTGGGTATTTGTTTTAATTTTATATGCTGCTTTAAAGAAAATTTAAATAATTCTTATTACTAAAATGTTTCTATGACACTAAATGTATAAAAGCAGGTTCTGTCTCAACTAAAAATAAAGCGCTATAAATAAATATACCCCTCCATTTAAAATATGCTTTTTAATTAAATAATTGAAATGTACTTGTAAGGTTAAAATTATTGGTATATTTTAAAGTTTTAATGCAAAAAATGTTGCCTTCATCTTTATTTATTTTTAAATATAAAAAAAATAGGTTTTATTCGAGATTACTTAGTTTAAATTATTACTACTAAAAAAAGCAAGACCAGCAAGACTCTTGCAGCAAGACCAAAACCAAGACCAAGACCGGGTGGTGCAAGACCAAGACCAAGACCAAGACCTTCCTTTGGCTTGCAAGACCAAGACCAAGACCAGGCCTGCAAGACCAAGACCAAGACCAAGACTAGCCCGGTCTTGGTCTTGGTCTTGCTTTGCTTATCACTAAATAAAATCGTAGTTATAAAAGTACTCTGCATAGCAGACCTACTAAAACGTAACATTTATACTTTAATAAATTAAATAATATGTAACAGAAAAAAGAACTGGTGCTGCCCCCAATTTATAAAATAAACAGTTTATTCGCAGCTTAAATATTTTTAAAAAATTAAAGATTTACATTCTCGCTGTAGTTATCAGGATAAATTAATATTTTATTAATAATTCATCCATTTTTGTTTTAATATATTTAAAATAATTAAATTAAGAATCTAATTTCAAAATTTATATAAAATTGTTTTTTGTAATTTATTTGATTAATTTTGTCAATAAAAAATAATAATAATATGACGGTACTGACAATAATAAAGAAATTATTTTTTATTTTTGATTTTGTGTCCCCCAGGTAGCTGCGCCCTTGTCGCCACCGCCTAAATACGGCGCTGATCTTTAGTAATTTAAGAGACCAAGATTTTGGAATAGGAACTTGGCCCTTTTAATTACACATAAAAATAGAACAAAAGTCTTTATTATAATGACCTAAGAGTGCTTTCAAAATGAGCTAAAGTCTGCTAAAAGGGAATTTAATAAAACTGAAATAGAATTGCTTGAGTATCATAAGTTTGCAATCTCACAATTTTTGTGTTTTTTATCTTTTGCACAGACCACGATGCCTTGTGTAAAGCCTAATTAACTATCATAAATGCGGCATTTTTAGACGTATATTTATTTATCCCAGTTTTGTTAACGAAACATGCAGATATTGCATTTCACGGCACCTGTTTAAAAAGCATGGACATTATGCAAATAACTACCTCTAAACTACCCTCCATTAACATCTGAGTGGCCTTTAGTTTTTTCTAAAATCTCCTAAGAAAACAATTTTGTTTTAATCCTTCATTACAATCCTCGACGGCTTGCATAAAGGCTTGGTACTAGGTACCGTGGGTGCCGGGTTTTTAGATGTTTAACCCATTTTCCCCAATTTCATAAACGATATTCAAGCACCAAAACATGCAGTTATTAAATTTCATGAACTTTTTAAACATCGCGGTGGTGCCAGCATGGATATTATACAAATAACTACCATCTCTAAACTACCCCCATAATGTCTGGGTAATGTCATCCAGACGCAATCTACATTGCTTTTAAAATATTAGAATATTGTCTTAAATTTTAGTCCTCTAGAAGTTAATTTAGTTTTAAAGAATAGCTCCTCGAAATTTTGGATGCTAATTTCTTATCACCCTGTATAAAAAGATGATTAAATACAATAGCTGTTTTTTTGCATTGAAAAGTATTGATTTTTTTAAATAAATAAAAGTTACATACATTTATTTTTTAAGAGTTGAAACAATTTTTTAATATTTTTCACGATTTTTTATTTATTTTTCAATCGAAAAAAATATTAGTCTTTTTTTTATCGAAATATTGTTGATTTTTATATACTCCTGTCGAGTACACTAGCCAATTTATTTAATATTTTCTTAAATTTAAAGCTGAGTTAACAAAACATGCTTTTCTCCAAACTCGTTAAAATGTTTATTCCCAGTGGACTGCAAATCGCCCGTTAAAAATATGTAACATCTTTAGAATATCAGATTTATTCCCATTTTTATTCTTTGATCTCCAAAGCATTTTTTTGATAGTCTAAAGGTTTAAAATATTTTAAAAAGTTTGCACAAATTCAATTTCTTAAAGTGAGAGCTACGTTTTGTGCGAATTTTTTTAGTCAATGTTTCCTGAAGCTACAAATTTCTTCGGAAAATTGACCATTGGAGGCGCGAAAAAACGAGTTTTTACTTTCATTGCAAGTGTTTTAACGTTTCCTTTTTATTTTTGGACAGTCCACGAAGAAAGATGACTAAGTACTAACGTACCGTGAATGTCTTACGTGTGGTGAGAGAGAATTTGTTCACACGGGACTTAAATATTTAGAGCGGGTAGCAGTTTCCATAGTCTGGACACTCTAGGGATAAAAGAACGAAAAAAGCGGAAAGTTCGGGGACTTTCTAGTTGAACTGTAAAATGATGCATAAAAGTTGCACTACGTGTTGCTGTGTTGGGAGTTGCCAGAGTGGGAATTATACTGGCCAACTCCTCTGAGCAGAAGCTGTGAAAATACCTATAGAAGAGCGACAGATCCCTTCAGCACGATGGTGGGAAGAGGCAAAAACCTTTCTGTAAGCGTAGGATTATTAATAAGACGAACGGCTTTTCTTTGAATGGAGTCCAGAATGCTAAGTGTTGTAGGGGACGCCATTCTCCAAACATGAGAACAATATTCTAAAGAGGGTCTGAGTTGGGATACATATAGAGTATACAAATTGGAAGAAGAGAAATACTTTCTGGCTCGAAAGAGGAATTCAAGCTTTTTTGAAGCTGCTGAGACTATGTATGTAATGTGTTTGTGCCAGTTGAGGTTATTCTCAAAAGTAACGCCGACAAGATTAAACGACTCTTTGTTCTGCAGAACTTGGCCGCTCATATGTAACGGATGAGCATTGACACACTTTTTTTGCGACAGCGAACATGACTGTGTTTTGGAGGCATTAAACTAAACAAGATTTTTGGCGCCCCAATCCAAGATAAGTTTGAGATCTTCTAAGAGAGATATCCGCATTGACCTATGCTTGGTTTCCAAATCAGGCTTATTTACTGGCTTGAGAAATTGAATGTTGAAGTGGAGGGTACTATTATATGTGTAGAAGAAACAGAGTGGGTGCTAGTACTAGCCCCGGGGCACCCCAGTATTAATTTGGTAGAAGGTGAAAGAATGATTATCTACAGTAACTGATATACGTTGATTAGAAAGGAAACTGGGGAGTCAAGAGCAAAGCCAAGGTGGAAGGCCATAAAAAGAAAGTTTGTTAAGAAGCCCATCATGCCAGACCTAATCAGAAAGCTTTGGATATGTCAAGAGCAACGATCTGGGATTCACCAGGAAACTCAAGGGACTTGTTCCAGTTGTGTGAGACAAAGAAAAAAGAACATCTGTGGATCTTCTGTGACGGAATCCATTCTGTCTATCATGTAAGATCTTGTGTTTTTCCAGATGCTTTAAGATTTGGGAATTAATAAATTTTTTCATTACTTTGCAAACAATAGAAAGACGAGATATAGGTCTATAGTAAAAAGGGAGAGTTTTGCATCCTTTTTTGGGGACAGGTTGCACATGTGCAGCTTTCCAGCTCTTCGGGAAAACGCCCGTATCGTAAAAGATTCGAAAGAGGCGAGTTAGGATGGGTGCAAGCTCGGGAGCACATTTTTTTATGACAATTGCTGGTATGCCATCCAGCCCAGACGATTTTTTAGTATTAAGATAGCTTCTTTCGGTATGACACTTTAAAGCGTTGACTGAGCGGAGGTTAGAATTATACACCCCGTCGAACAGTTGGGGCACTTGACACAAACTGGTTATGCCGAACGTGTCGAGCTGTATTTTCAAAACTTCTAGTGGTTCTGAAAGACCCAAGAAGCTATCTTCTAGGGCTGCCTGACTTGGTAAAACGAACTGAAAAATTGCTTTCTAGAAGAGAAGTCATTGAAAGACAAAACAACTTATTCAAATCAGTAAACGCAAAACATAACCTGTGGAAGCAAATTTGTTAAAGGTCATGGGGTTTTCATGGAATTTATCGCACTGTCACAAAAAAAAATAAAATATTAAAAAAGGTGTTATCAGGCTCCAAAAAACTTACAATTTTTTTTTCAAAAATATCCGAAGAAGAAAAGACGATATCTAAGATTTAGGGCAGTTTCTTAATGTTAGATTTTAGAAATAATAATTCGCACCAACCGCACTTCCGAAATGTGTTCCCAGTTTTACAACTTTCGTTTTTCATTAACAAAGTTCATAATTTTTGTGGCTTTAAACTCTGAAGAAGTAAATATGCCATAATTATTAATTTGCAGTTGGGATCTCAAGAGAATTTCTAGTGGTAATATTGAAGGTTATGAAACATGCTTAACTTTACTCTGTGTGTGCGCTTATTTGGTATATTATATGAAATTAATAAAATAAGCGGTTATAATACCACTTAGGAGGAGTTATAAGCATCTAATTGCAAGGTCTAAACTAATTAGGTGTCGATGCAATATTATTACAAGCAAAGTCCTTAAGTCCCTATTTTCTTCTTTACTCTCTTAAAATAATAGTATTTTTTTTCTAACCCACAAAAATCCAATCCAAAAATCAGAATGGATCTGAAGCAAAACTGCAAAGTATTAAGCGCGAAAAAAAAACGAAATCTAGTAATAAAAAATATATTTTTTTCTACTTTCAGATATATCAGTTCAAATGCAATAGGTCCTTGTAAGAATCTAAATTGAAAACTTTTAAAAAGTACTGTAAATATACACGGGAAAGGTGTAGTTCCAAGTAATAATACATATTTTATTCAGTGATTTAGAAAGTTATGTTTAATCCAAGTATTTTTTTTAAAATTTATAACTTATCTATTATTTTAAAAAAGACGCTAAAAAGATTTAATATTTTAATTTATCTGCTGTGATAAAAGTAAAAGCTAAGGTGAAAAGATACCTAGGTCGCACCGAAAATGTTTGCAAACTATAAAAAATACAACTTACAGTGATGATGTCGTAGACAGCATTTAATCTACCATTGTCGTATTTTATTAAATTTCTGTGCAGCATTTGACACGATGTGCTTTTTGAGCTTCGGTTACATTATGGGGAACCCAAGAACAACAAAATTTTCCAACTTTAATATAATGGAGCAAGATCTTTTTGATTGCAGATATTTTAATTCCCAAAGTAACCCAAATAATTTGATATGTTACACGATTGTCTTCTTCTAACATTTGTCGAACAGTAGCTATGTTTTTTTCAGTGAGAGCAGAAATTGGCCGCCCCTCACGCAATTCGTCACTCAAAGAAGCTCGTTTAAACTTAAAATCGTTGGACCAGTTGTACACGCTTCTCGAACTTGAGACTCTCTCGCCAAAAGCAGCCCGAAGTTTTTATTTATCTTTGGACAGTCCACGAAGGCTGATGCCTAAGTACTAACGTACCATGGCTGAGAGGTAAGAGGAAGTTTGTTCACACGGGACTTAAATTTGGAGACTGGGAGAAGAAGGAAAACTTCTGCGGGTAGCAGGTTCCATAGTCTGGACACTCTGGGGATAAAGGAAGAAAGAAAGCGGGAAGTTCGGGGTCTCTCGAGTTGAACTGTAAAAAGGATGCATAAAAGCTGCGCTGAAGTCTTTTAGCGCACTGCTTTGAGCACAGACCACTTTTAAAACCATAATAAATCATTGCGCGAAAATTTTTCAAGATACATTTAACACTAAGAAAAATTCAAATTCACGAAAAATTAACGATGACAGGTATCGACTTGCAGTTGCTTATGTCAAGACCTAAAAGAATGTAGATTTTATTTTTAGCCGACTTCTTGTCGTAGGTGCCTTGAATATATTTGTTTGCAGAACTTTTCGGTATGACCTATGTATTTCTTATCTTTATTGTTATTTATTTAAATAAATACGAAATCGTTATATGTGTAACCACTGTATTGTTAAGCCGAATAAGTTATTATGCTGATATAATTATAGCATATTGTTTAAAAAATTTGGTGATTTGTTATTATTATCAGAAATATATTCAAAAGCGTGTGATTTTATTACAAATACATTTTAAAATTTTTCTTTAGATATTTAAAAAATATATATTAATATATATATATATATATATATATATATATATATATATATATATATATATATATATATATATATATATATATATAATATATATATATATATATATATATATATATATATATATATATATATATATATATATATATATATATATATATATATATATATATATATATATATATATATATATATATATATATATATATATATATATATATATATATATATATATATATATATATATATACAGTAAAGCGCAGAGAACTGCGAACATAGGACAATCTAGACGATTTTTGGATGTACCTAAAACCGCCGCGCCGCATTGCTTATCGATCAATAATCTTCCAGCAAACAATTTCAACGCGCGTCGGTCGGTCAAGCGATCAATTCAATACCTTTATTTCTGAAATAATTCTTTACTATCGAACGCTCGACAGCTATAGTTGTACTGTTTCGATTATTTGCGGTAAAAAGTTTTTATTATTAAAATAATTATTAATGGATGATTACGAACTGGAAGAAAAAATTAAAATTATTGAATGGCATCACCGTGGAAATCCTGTGAGGGGAATTAGGGAATTATTTAAAAACTTTCTGACATTTGGTTGTTTAACTCGAGAAAACATAAACATGATAGTGCCCAGAAGAAACAACAAAAGAAAATGAAAGAAATATGCAGGTGGCAAGCGTTATTGAAAATCCTACAATTTCCATTAATACTATTGCAGAACAGTTGATTTGAGCAGAAGATCAGTGGGAAGAGTGCTGAAAAAATATGGATACCGATCCTACAAAGTAAGAAAAACCCATGAAATTTTCCCTGATGATCATTTTAGGAGAATGCAATTTTTGTGAAACTGTAATGGAAATGGAAAATAGCAATGAAAATTTCATACGAAACATTGTTTTTACTGATGAATCGACATTTCCACTTCATGGTCGTCACAATCCTGCCATAACCGTTACTGGTCAAAGGAAAATTTACATCGGTTTTTTTCGAGTTAAGGACGCAATATCCTCAAAAAATTAAATATCTGGGGTGGTATGTTGGGGAGAAAATATGATTGGCCCATTCGTCATTGATGGTGCTCTTACTGGTCCGAAATATCTAGAACTTTTGCAGCTTCGCATTGTTCCAGAATTAGAAAGACTAGCAGGGCCAAGATTTGCAGATATTTGGTTTCAACATGACGGCTGTCCTGCTCATAACAGTGTGTTGGTTCAAGAATATTTGAATAACACTTTTCACAAACAGGCTTATGACAGGACGCGGAACCATCTTATGGCCCGCTCGATCACCTGATCTCTCACCCAGCGATTTTTTTCTCTGGGGTCACGTAAAATCACAAATTTATGGATTTCAGGAGAATAGACTAATAATCTACAAGAATTGCAATTGCAAATTGAGAATTCTTTTAGGAATATTACCCCTAATATTTTAGCAAATGTCAGAGAAGGCGTTTTATGACAATCTTGGTTATTGTTTGGCTCAAAAAGGTGGTTTATTTGAGCATCTTCGATAAGTAGAAGGAGTTTTTTTTTTTTGTTATTTCTATGAATGCAGATTTATTTATTTTTTTAAGAACATCTTTTAAGTTTTATTATCTATTAGAGAATTTTTTTATTTTATTAGGAAAAACTGTTTGGTTCTTAAAACGTTTAAACGTTTCGGTCTCGTAAACAACTAATTTTAAATTTATTGCTGATAAGAAATACGATCGAAGTCGGTCGACGGTAGCCAGCTCCTGCAACCTGCCTTTGAGCATTGCATTCTCTTACTGAAAATAAAAACGCAGTACACAACTAAAGTTGGCAGATAATTCTCCCAGTTTATCACCGCACTTCCCACCAGTCCCAACCAAAAATGAGCCATGTGAGGAAACGAGACGGAAATTAAAATGCAAACCACAAAATATCGGTATTTTAAAATTGGGTACATCAAAATTGTCCAGGAGCCTCCTATGTTCGCAGTACGGTGCGCTTTACTGTATATATATTATGCAGTAAAACATTAGTGGCAGACATATGGTTAGCCTAATAAACTAAGCCACACTCCTAAAAAAAAATAATTAAAAGCTGTTATGCAGATTATATGCTTTACACGCTATATTCAGTTTATGTTAGTTTTGTAAAAAAATCCTAATATTATTTTATAATTTATGAAATTTAGTTCATAAAACACCGTTTTTATTATATTTCTAGTTAAATTGCACTGAGAACATACGGTAGTAACTATATAAATCCTACAAATATCATTTTAAAATTACGAACAAAATAATAAAATGTACTTTTCTTTCAAGCCTTGCTTAAACACTGCAAGCAAAAGGTACACTGTAAGTTAAGAAAATTACTATCTTGCGTCTATTCATTTTTCATTAAATTTATGTCATATCTGAGTTATTTCTTGTAATTTGTAGCTTAAATTTATTTTCCCCTGTCATGCTTTTTATTTGACATCTAGGGCATAGTAAAATCTATTTGTTTGTTGGAAATAATTTACTGTGCTTTTTTAAGATAAAGATAAGGCATGTTTAAATTAAATAGTGTTTTCAGTGTACTGATTGGCTCCACAGGTTTTTGGAGTTCCTAAAAATGTGCACGTATATATATATATATATATATATATATATATATATATATATATATATATATATATATATATATATATATATATATATATATATATATATATATATATATATATATATATATATGTATATATATATATATATATATATATATATATATATATATATTATATATATATATATATATATATATATATATATATATATACATATATATATATATATATATATATATATATATATATATATATATATATATATATATATATATATATATACATATATACATATATATATATATATATATATATATATATATATATACATATATATATATATATATATATATATATATATATATATATATATATATATATATATATATATATATATATATATATATATATATATATATATATATATATATATATATATATATATATATATATATATATATATATATATATATATATATATATATATATAATATATATATATATATATATAAGTAATACTTTCGTGGCACTGCTGTAAAAGCCTGTGAAAAATATTATTTGTTGGTCGTAAAAAAGTATTTATTTTCCTGAGATTTTATCCAGTATTTTACAAAAAACACTAAACAAGTACTAATTATTGAACATCCCTGGGTATTTTTTACAAAAAATAAAATAAAAGTTTTTTTTACTTTAAGGGTAGTATCTGGTTTTACCCCAATTTTTTTACGACCAATAAATAGCATTTTTTTGGGCTTTCCACAAGGGGAGTGTTGCCATTTAGGATGAAGTGGGGCTTAAAGGGTTGGTCAAGATGTTTTAAAAGATACATTATTTATTTTTCCCTGGGTTTTATAGTAATAGTATTTTTTTTTCATATCTCTCTTGGTTTAGAAAATATAGCCATTGAAAGTTTTAAATGGCGCACCCTGTATCTATTCATATACAACAATAAGCTAGTTTTTTTTGCAAATCAAAAACAATAAAAAATCATTTAGGCTTTTGTTGCCTTGACTTAACTAACCAGAACTAACGTAAAAATTAATTATTTCGTTTAAAAAAATATATTACCACTTTAAATGGAAAAACATTAAAGGATTACCTAAATAGAAATTGGGGTAAAAAATTAAGAATTTTCCTTAATTTTCTTTTCTTGTTTTTCCCAGATTGGTAAAGATTATTTATATTAAGTAAATAAGTCTTATTGCAAATACAAATCGGGGTTAAATGTAAATAATGTACCTGATTAAGTTGGAAATAGAATTGCCACCCGTTTAAAGTAAGTGGTTAATAAATTTAGGATTTCGATTTATACAGGGTGGCGCACTTCGGTTGTATTTAGATAAAGCAATTTTTTTTGTACATTCTCTGGACGAATTTTTAAAACAATTTAAATGTGTTAAAATGTTAACGCTAACTTGATTTATTTTGGATATACAGGGCGTTTTTGAATTTTTGACAATTTGACGAGGGTTCTGTATATCGGTTATTGTAAGAGATAGAAACTTTAAAATAGCAATATTTTATAGATTTTTACGTAGATTCTATTGGCGTACTATTTTTTTTCTGCGAGTTACGTTTTTAAAGTTATTACACAAACTTGTTTTTTTTATGAAACACCCTATATATTATTTAACCAGTTAACTGCAAATTAAATAACCTTTTTAACAATACCCCACACTTTATATATAGGTCAGCTAAAACTACCATTTTTGCAGTTTTTCTTTGTTTTTATTATTCAAAAACGAATTTAACTATGTATGGGGAGAAGGTTATAATTAAGTTTAATTTTTATGTCAAAAATCTAGTTAAATAATAACGTAAATGACATGTTAATGTAAACACCAAACTATTTTTAATTAAATTTTAAAATATTATTAAATTTATTTTACTTTAAACCACATTATTAAAAATATAATTAATCGGTTTTAGATAATTTTTATAAAATAATTAGGGAAAGTAAAGATTTGGGTTTAAATTTAAAATTTGATAAGTGTGACTTAACTGTTTTATCTAAAGATCATTCTAATATACTATCAAATTTTTTGAGTGTTGTTCCTAATCTGTGAGTAATTCCCATTTCAAATTTTAATTTATTAGGAAGCACTGTTTCGTCAAATGAAATTGAATACTCAATTAATAAAAAGACAGAATTTTTAAAATTTCTTAGCACCAAATTAATCTTTATAGACTCACATATTTCCTATTATTTACTAAAATATTGCTTTGCTATACCTCGAATGTCTTATTTGTTAAGATGTTTACCTTGTTGGAAATCTCCAGATTTACTTCGTGATTTAGGCCTTACAGAGTTTGGTTCAGGACATAACAAATTGTGATATTAAATTAAATTCTTGGTTACTAAGCAATCTTTTAGTAAAATTTGGAGGTCTCGGAATAAGAGATACATCCACCCTCTATATTTCTATCTTTTTAGGTTCAATCAATGACGTATCAGATTTACTTTCCAAAATTTTACCTTCCTATATTCTTGCGACAGTAGATAAAGATTTTAGCAATTGTTTTATAAGATGGTTATCTGTTTGCAATCTTTAAAATTAACCACAAGAATTACCAAAAAAAAAACAGAAAGATTTTGACTTTTTGATTTGCCAAGCTCGTCACAAAGATATTACAAACCTATGCCAGACAAGTGAAGATAAGGCACGTCTACTTGCTCTTCAGGCCTCTGAAAGTAATGCTTGGATTAACGCACTTCCATCTTCGTCCTTGGGAAATTTGTTAGATAACAAAACATTCCATATTTCCATCGCTCTCAGACTTGGTCTGCCTGTGTGTGGAGAGCATCCTGCGTGTGCGGCAAAAATGCTGATATTTATGGCCTACATGGGTAAAGCTGCAAAAAAACCGCAGAGCGTTCATCTAGACACAGTCAGATAAATGGCATTATTAAGAGAGCTCTGATTTCAGCTGAAAATCCTTCTGTGTTAAAGCCTCTTGGAGTTTGCAGAAGCGATGGAAAACGTGTAGATGAAATGACCTTAATTCCCAGGAAATATGGAAAACAATTACTTTGGGACGCTACTTGCAGCCATACACTTGCAAAATCCTATCTGGACAAAACTTCAAATTTAGTAGGTGCGGCTGCTCGTCTTGCCGAGAATAAAAAACACCTAAAATACAAAGAGCTTGAAGACAGCTTTATCTTTATTTCTTTTGCTGTTAAAACGTTTAGTCCTTTGGGTGTTGAGGCTAAGGGTTTCATAAATGAAATTTAAAAAAAAATCCATGCAAAAATCTCAAAGTTTCATTATCAAAAGAATTGGTTTAGCTGTGCAACGGGGTAATGCAGCATCGGTACTAGCTACAATCCAGGAAGGTCTAGAACTTGATGAAGTTTTTAATTTTTAAATATAGATTTAGTTATTTAGTTAATTCAAGAATATTGTTATTTGCCTATAAAAAAATAATTGACTTAAAATAATGTTATTACAATTAAAAAAAGTGGTTTAACAAACGCCCTATATCTCGAAAATGAATCGAGTAGCCTTGAAATTTTAACATTTTTTTAAACATCCGTCCCGAGAATTTCTTACGATTTTCTGAATACGAAAATAAAACAAAAATGCGCCACCCTGTACAAATCGGCAATCTCGCTTTAAATAAGGACTGCGGATAAAACTAATTAAGCAAATCAAGGAAATGATTTCTTTTTTGGGGAAAACGGATATGTTTTTAATCCTAACAGACTGGTAAAATGGGTCATTTTGACCCAATAGTAATAAAACGGGACTAAGTTGATTAACTGAATATTTTGAGGCAATTTAATTTGATTGTTTTACGAAATTAGGTGGTTTTCTATTTTACGTGTAATTTGTATTTTGGGTTTAAACGATTCTAAATTAAGGAATAACTTTACTATTTAAATGTAAGGGAAAAGAGTAATCGCTAACTACTTTGTTATGTTAACTTCGGTTTTAATAAATCGTGTTTTAGTCCAGGAAACAAACCATTTTCCCTCGTAATTTTTTCAAAATGCATAGAATGACTTGAAATTTGGACAGTAGGAAGGGAATAGTCCAAGGATCAAAATCTATATCATGCCGAAGGGCGCCTTTACCTTGGGGGTGGTTGCCAAACCATCTCGGGGGTGGAATTTTTAAATATTTTTTTTCTAAGCAAAAAATGTTCTTTGCACTTTTTTTTGTAAAATGCACACTTTTCGAGTTATTCGCGATCGTAAGTCGGAGTTTTTCGTCGATAAAATCAATGTTTTTAATCGTTTTTTTGCAACTAACTAGATAAGTATGCTCTTTATAAAAAAAATGTAAATAACAAATTGTAGCTTTAAAAAAAACGAATAAAATGTTTTATTTTGTAATTCCCATGGGACCAATACAAACCAAGTTGTGGTTTGTTAAAGGTTGGCTGTTATTCATCAAACACAAAATTTCAGAGTTTCAAAGTCTACGAATTTTTGGAGAAACACTTATTACAACTTTTATAAAGCATTTGCAAAGACCTTTTTTTTAAAGTATGTATCATGAAAATTAAGTGAGTTATGATTAAAATAAGGTTAGACCAAATTTTTTTGAGTGCGAAAATTTTCGAAAACAAATTACCACCCTAATTAAAATGAGTCGTAAGCCCTTTTTCAGTTCTCTTTATTTATTTATGTACATTTATTCTAAAATTTTAACCGATTTAAATTGCTATATTTTGAAAAAAATGGAGCTGCAATTGAAAATCAAATTTCAGAATTTTAATAAAAATGACCTTTTCTTGAAAATAACTTGAAAACTAAGGGAGATACGTAAAACTACTTAGGTATTAAATTGTAGTTTTTTAAATTACAAACATTTTGCTTTTTTTTAATTTACTGTATGATGGAAATTAAGTGAGATATGACCGTTTGAAACGGTAAGAGTTAATCAACAATACGGTTTTTTAAAAAACTTTTTATCACAAAAAATAAAGGAGTTATGCTTAAAAAAACAATTTTTGGGAGCATTCTAAAAGCGATTCGAGGCATTTTTAAAAAATCCGCGGTTTAGTACTATTTTTTGCATTGTAATATTGTATGGGGTGGATTTTAAAAGATTAAAAAATTAAATTAGTAATACTTTTGAGCAGTCACATTTTTTAATTACAACCCTGTGACCTTATATTAATTTTTCTGGAATAAACAGTTTATTTTAATAAATCATAATAAGGCTTGATTTTCAAAGGTTGTAATATATTAAATAATGTTTCAAAGAATTTAATAACTATTTTTTAAATTTATAAGAGCTTAATTTTTTGTGACTTAAGCTTTAATATAAAAGTTTTAAAAGTTTTTGCAATAAAAGGTAGCTTTCACTACTAAAAAATAAAAAGCGACCTTCAGCATAATGGAGATTTTGAAGAGATGGGTAAATTAAGCTTAATCCCAAATTTTTATGCAAAACACTGTGATAATATAATAATTTTTAGGGTAAATATATTTTTTTAAATCATAATATGGGTTAATTTTTAAGGGCTAAAATATTTTAATTAATTTTTTAAAAAAACAAAATACTTCTTCTTTAACTTATTTGAGTCAAATTTTACTCAACTTAAGCTTTAATGTATTGTTTTATAGGTTTTATAAATAAACGGTAGTTTTTACCCCTAAAAAATAAAGAGCGCCCATAGGCGTAATAAAGATTTTAAAAAGGAGGGTAAGTTAAGCTTAAACCCAAATATTTATGCAAATCTATGCATTTTGATAAAATTGCCAGGTTTTGCACTTTTTTAGATTCGTTTTCTGGACTATTTACAGTTACAGTATAATGTTTTTAAATTCTGCTAACCAGAACTACCTATCAATTTTTTTTAAATTGTTTTACTGATTCATCTTGCAGATTCTTTTTACACATACAAGAATTCTAATGAAATTTATGGCAAAAATTATCACCAAAATTTTAATAAAAATTTTCATGGGACTTTTGATAATAGTACATTTATTTGGGTTTGATACTTAGAATATATTTGATTAGAAATCTTGCTAGAATTCATGTGTGTTAACCCTCAAAAGGCAAAAAATTAATAAGTAAAAAAAAATATTTGTATTCTTTAAATTATGTCAGATATAGATTTATTACTATTAGGTGTAGCAACAGTTAGCTACTATCTTTTATCTTTATGAAATAATTGTTAATCACATTACTGACCCCAAGTTTTTTGCGCAATGTCCTAGTATTAAACCATGCATATATTGAATTTCACAGCATCTTTTACACAACGCGGTACATTTACTAAGCACGTCATACACATAACTGCTGCCTCTGAATTACCCTCTCCATAACGCCTGGATAATGTCATCTAAATTCAATCTAAACACAAAAGTACGCCGTCTTTGCCTATGGTCGGCCATCAGAGTGCTAACTACGCCTAACGTTACTTATCTTCGCTGATCTGGCGAGAAACGGTGTTTCAACGAGGCAAAGAGCGTTAATGCCGTATAGTCTAGTCGAGAAGTGTGTTTCCTGTGAAAAATAGTTAGAAGGTTTTGAAAAATATGAGCGACAGCTTATTAGACGCGGAATGCAAATCTGAGAAAGGCGTTTTAAGGATTTTTTCTCCCAATAAAAATTGCAATTGTTATTAACATATAACGAAATGAAAAAAGCCATTTAGATTTTTGATGATAACTCAAAAACCATAAAAGATAGCGAAAATTGCATTAAAGATTTTTGAAGAGGAGGAAATTTCCTATAAAAAAGTCCGAAGTTTTATCTCTAATATTTATAATATTAATTTAATGGTAAATATGGGCTTCCACAATTTTTGTTGCGCGCTCGGTGTCAAAACCGAGTACGTCACACTAAATATATATATTTTTAAGTAATATATATAAATTGAAAATTTTTAAAAACACGTTACGTTCAGAACACTTTAAAGAATTTATTTCCGTTTAAAATTTAACTAAAAGTTAGTTTTTCAACAAGTAAGACAATTGTCAATTAATAAAATTGTTTCGAAATTTCGTCCTCATTAAAAAAAATGCTAAAATAGTTATCTTTTAGTTTTTTTTTGCTTTTTAAAGCCCTTCTTATATACATATCTAACAAGATTACGCCATAAAAGTTTAAATAAATTTAATCGTATGTTTATAATAATTTTATAACTTTGACAAAAAATGAAAAATCAGAGTAATATTGTCAAAGTTATAAAGTTATTATAAACAAAACATTAATATTTTTTAACTTACATGTTGTTGAATATGTATATAAAAAGGGCTCCACGACACGAAACATTTATAAGACAATTATTTAAACATTTTTTATTAATGTTCAATGAAGACGAAAGTTTGAAACAATTTTGTTAATTTACAATTATCTAACTTGTTGAAAAATTAGCTTTAAGTTATATTTTTAACGGAAATAAATTCTTTGAAGTGTTTTAAACACACCATAATTTTTTAAAATTTTTCAATGAAAATTTCACTCATGTATAAATTTTCCCATAAGACACGTTAAAAATCAGAATTTTTTCAGCGGAAATTTTACGTTGCATAGACAACGTGGTACTTCCTCTTACTTACAAATACAGAACAATCGAATCTGTTTGTTTATATTATTGTCAATTACGAACGTCAAAATCAGTCAAAATGAGTCGATTTGGTCATGTACACGATGAACAAATAGATAAAGTAATAAAAAAAAAACAATTTCAGTTATAGTTTTAATTATGTTGCATAAAAATGAAAATTGTATGACAAAAAAACCATTTTAACAGTATAATACTCCCATATTTGTCCATTCTAGAAATATTTTCCCTAAATACCTCTCGTGCATAAAAATTAACCAGACAATTTTTATTCAAGCTTGTTATACAAATTCCACTCTTTCTTCGAACTCGTGGAATTATAAATAATAAGCTCGGTAATTTTAAGCACTCGTGGTATTACCCCCTAATATTTAATACCTTAAAAAAATATTCAGTTTGACGTACTCGGTTTTTACGCCGAGCGCGCTACCAAAAATTTCGCGTAAAGGCCCATTTTCAGTGTTAAATTAAAATTATAAATAATGAAGATAGAACTCCGGGAGTTGGGACTTCTTAATCGGAAATTTCCTCCTCTTCAAGGATCTTTATTGCAATTTCCGCTATCTCTTATGGTTTTTGAGTTATCATTAAAAATCAAAATGTCTTTTTTTATTTCGTTTTCTGTTAATAACAATTGCAATTTTTATTGGCAGAAAAATCCTCAAAACGCCTTTCTCAGATTTGCATATCGCGTCGAATAAGCTATAACTCATATTTTTCAAAGCCTTCTAACTATTTTTCGCAGGAAACACTTCTCGACACGACTAGTAAAACTTAATTGAGATTTGAACTCATTACCAATTGCGTATTTTTATTTTGTGTTTTTTGCATGAAGGTATTTACACAACCCACTTTAATTAATAGGTATCCAGATATTTTGCTTCTTAAATTGGCCTGCTGTCACTGTCAAGATCTTTTTATAATTATTATGATGGAAAAGTGTTTAAAAAATGCCACCTTTTTTTCTAAAGGTTCTAATTTTAAAACGGCTATAACCGGTAAAAAAAATTATACTTTTGTTATTTGTAATTTAATAACGTTCCATTTTTACATTGTTCAAATTTCAAAATAAACATTTTATTTTTTTGAATACGAGTTGTAATTATGGCAAAATAATCAGAAAATAATTTGAACTACAATATGTATTTATCTCTTTTATTTCAATGCTACACATTTACATTTTAACAAAGGTCTGACTTTTTGCCATTTTCCAATTATTTTTATATACATATATGTATGTTTTCAAATTTCCCTTTAATATAAATGGGCTATTTTTTAAAACAAAAATTCAAACAATCAAAAAATAACTAATTTTACCTGACAGCAAGTGAAGCAGTGGCGATGTTTTTGATACGGTTATTTTTTTGAAACACCGATACATAAAATATTCGACCTCCAGTCATGCAAGGTATTTTACACATAAAAAATACATTTTAATTCATATTTTAAATCTAAATAGTGTGGAAGCTCAAGGGCAGAAAAAAGTTAATACTACCCGATAGAGCTGGGACGGATCCTTAAAAAAAGGAATCGATTTACGGATCCGGATCCTCGTAAATGAATCGAATCACCAATACGATACCTGTAAAACGCTACAAGAGCTCTAACTTTCCTAGATATTTTAGTGCTGAGGTCAGAGACCTTATAGTTCGGAAAAAATTAGCTCATAAATTTGGAGATTTGTGAATGAGCAAAGAAAGTATTTTGTTCTTTCGGACTGCATGTATTTTAATGACAAAATGGTAGATAATGAACAATCCATAGTAGATTTGTTTGCAGATTTTTTTCAAACTGTTTACATTTCTGATGGTTACGTACAAGTGCCTGATTACATTAGTAATAATAGGTGTGATGTTACTTTAAAAAATATAAATGTTTCTGATGTTTTTAATAAGATTGTGGCTCTGTCTAAAAATACAAATTGCGGTCCGGATGGAATTCCAGAATATGCACTGATCAATCTTGTATATAGTTTATGCGTTCCTTTATGTAATATTTTTAACAAGTCTCTGGCAGAGGGTGAGCTTCCAACTGTCTGGAAAGAGAGTTATGTTGTTCCAATTTATAAGACCGGGGATAGGGAGAATATTAGTAATTATAGAGGGGTTGCGAAACAATCAGCCATCCCAAAGCTTCTGGACTCATTAATTTACGACCAACTCGTTTGGTCCTGTAAAGGCTGTATAGTCAAAGAACAACATGAATTCGCTAGGGACCGATCAACTACAACTAACTTGGTTGTGTATGAGAACGAAATTTTGAATGCATTGGAAGAGGGGCATCAGATGGATGCTATCTACACGGATTTCTCCAAGGCGTTCGATAGAGTGAATCATGGGCTTCTTCTAGCGAAGCTGAGAGCAACTGGTTTTGATGAGGTGTCCTTAAGATTGATCCAGAGCATGCTTATTGGACGCACTCAAAGGGTTAAGATTGGAGGGTATGTTTCCAAATCGATAACGGTTACATCTGGAGTCCCCCAGGGAGGACACTGTGCCCCACTCCTTTTTAACTTGTTTGTCAATGACATAGGTCAGTATTTAAAGTCCTGCCACTTCCTTTTGTTTGCGGATGATATGAAGCTTTATAGAGTGGTTAGGTCTCAGTATGATGGTTCTCTACTGCAGATGGACCTTGACAGTTTTGTTCAATGGTCTAGGATTAACTACCTATTACTAAACACCAGTAAATGTAATTACATTAGTTTTCACAGAAATCGAACGAGAATCAGTACTCATTATCATATTGGGGGCAGGAACTGTCACTTCTGTCTAGTGTCAGGGATCTTGGGGTAATTCTTGATGATAAGTTTACTTTTCGGGATCATTATTCCTTGGTTGTTTCTAAGGCATTGATGTTGATGGGCTTTATTTTCAGACTGGCCCGAGACTTGCCATTGCCTTCCTTGAAAACTCTTTATTGCTCCCTAGTGAGATCCCGACTGGAGTATGCGTCCATAGTATGGTCCCCATATTGTAACGTTCATATAGACAACATCGAGAGAGTAAAGAAAAAGTTTATAAGGTTTTGTCAATTTCAAATTGCTCATGTGCATAATGAATTATCTTTAAACACCTTAAGAGAAAGGAGAATAGTTAATGATCTCTTGTTTGTCTATAAATTGTTAAATGGGTATATTGATTGTCCAGCATTGCTGGAGCAAATCTTTATAAAAGTAACTGATCGCTTGTTGAGAAGGAATGACATCTTTGAAGCTAAATTTCATGCCATCAATTATGGGAAATATGGTCCTATAACCAAAACCTTAAAATACTTAAATGACCATCCATCTCTGGACCTTTTTGGGGGCTCACTAAATAGATTTAAGAAAAATATATTTGGGCTGTTCTAATTTATTAAAGGTTTTAATTGTTATAATTTGTTATAAGTATGATTTATTGATTTATGTTTAGAATTTATCCATTTGTAAGTTTGCTGAATGTTAACTTTTTTTAATTTTGTATTTTTGTAAAAAAAATCTGTATTTGTAATTCTTCAATGGGGTTTCCCGTTTATTGACAAATAAATAAATAAATACAAATCACGATCCCTTATTTAAGGAAAAAAGGAATTGAACCAGGGAATCGATTACTATTTATGGGATTACGAATCGGGATCATCCTTAGTTTTTATACTTATTAATGGTAACTACGATACGAATGATGCTACATAATCTAGATCAGGGTTTCCCAACCTTTATTTCGCCGAGCCTCCCCGAACCAAAAAAACAATTTTTTCATACCCCCCTTAATTAAGTTTTAACAAAAATATGAAACACATTTTTTTATACCTATTAACTAAATTATTTATTTGAATTTCAAATGGGTACAATGCGAATACAATATATTTATTTATTATGGATCTTTAATAAAGGAGTAGGTACACTTTTAATCATTAATTACTTTTACACTTACATTTATTAGTATATTTTTTATTATACTTATTTTTTCAAAGTTGAAATTTAATATGAAACCTTGGATATGATCATAGTTACTAATCAAAGTGCCATTTCTGCCCTGAAATTTCAAGTTTAGCCGATTCAGGGCTTCAAATATCTTAGCTAAATCGGCTAGCTTTTACTGAAATTTTTCATTTTTGAATAGTTGCATAAAATGATTATTTTCTTTGAATTCAAAAAAGAGGATGACCTCTTCTCCTAATTCATAAAGGCAAGCTAACATGTTGCCTTTTGATAACCAGCGCACTTCTGTGTGGAGTAGGAGGAACTTGTGATCAGAATCGAGGTCCTCACTATAGCAGCGATTTAAAGGCAATTCGAAACAGTTAAATAACGCGAAGGTAAGCGTTAATTAGATTTTTGTTTTGGAAATGGAAACGTACCTATTACGCCCCCTATGACATTTTTCTACGCCCCCCAGGGGGGCGTGCCCCCCTGGTTGAGTACTGATCTAGATGATAAATCAATCGTCAAAGATTTTAGCGCAGAGCCCGAGCCGCAAAATATAATTTTAGCCTAATTTTAAAGTGCTGCAACTTTTAGCCAAATTAATTTTTGATAAATATTTTTTTAAATTTGAATATGTTATTTCTGAGATCAACATAAAACCAGCAGAACATTTTTTTGAACTGTATTCCAAAACTTGCGATGCTGGATCTTCTTAAGGTTTTTTAATGTGATTCTTGAAAAAAACCTTATGCAACTAAACACTGGGACACCCTATTGAAATTTTACAGGGAGTTTCAAAAGAACCGTTTAATAATTTCTCTACCTGCGGTATACAAAAATGTATTAAAATTTTAATTTATTTTTGCAAGACACCCTGAATAGTTATAATAAAATGTCCCATTTAAAATTTTCTCAGAGTTATCTCAAGGATAACATATTATATGCAAAAACATAAAATCGAAGTAGAGAAAACAGTCATTTTTTGGCCTTTTAACGTAAAATACACACAAGAAACTTGCTTTAAATTTTCTTTTTAACCTGATTCCGAACTTACTAAGGAAAATTTAAATTTATGAAAAATTTAAAAAATCAAAATTTTTACAAGTACGCATTTTACTACTTTTAGTACTTTACATTACTAAACATTAATAAAAATAAATATACAATGAACAAAATGTAAAATGTAAAAAAAAAAAAAAATGTAAATGTAAAATGTGTACTTGCAAAAATGTTGTTCTTTTTTATTTTTCGTAAATTCAAATAAACTTCAGTAAGTTCGGAATCAAGATTAGAAATAAATTTGGACAGGCCTATTTATATTTCATGTTAAAAGATGCCAAAAAGAAAGTGTGCTCTTATTTGATTTTATGTTTATAGACATGAACGCCCTGTATGATAACAATCTATTTTCCATTGTAGTTCATATTTTTTTGGAAAGCAGAATTTTTTATCATGAATGACTTTGTTTCGTATCTTTCAATTTTTGGTTCATTTGTCCTCTTGTTAACCGCATCCGCAAAGTTTAATACCGGTAAAAATGCAAATTTTTGGGACACCCTGTAGGATATTGCTATAATAACATATAGATTTTTAAATACATCCATTGTCAAACCCCAAAAATTCATATCCAGCTCGGTTAGGCACGAAAATTTTAAAACCCCTTTTTAACATTGTGATTTTCCTTAAAAAATAGAAATTAATTATTTTCTTAAAAGGGTAAGATAGAGGTATAGGAAAATGTTAATAAAACTTACTTAAATTTTGTGTAGAATCTGAATATGCAAAAAAAAATGTTTTCCATTTAAAATTTCAATGTTGCTATTGGTTTAGGTTGATCTCAACCCCGCCAAAATATTTTTTAATAAAAAGCAACCTGTTATGGCCGTGTGCCAATTTTTGGGCCAGAACTTTAAATAGGAAATTGAGTGAATCTTTTTATATTTTATTTATATTATATATATATATATATATATATATATATATATATATATATATATATATTTTAATTATTTAAATAATTATTTTAAAAATTATTTTTTTATATTTGTTTTTATTTTTAAAAAAATTTTTGGAATAAAAAAATTATATTGGTTTTTTTAAATTTTATTTAAAATTTTATCTTTTTTTCAAAAACAATATGTGTTAAAATTTGGAAAAAATTGAAATTTAAATTTTTTATTTTGGATTTAAAAACATATTTGTCTCAGATTGGATTGGCGGTTTTAAAGGCGCTAGGTCAAAATCTAAAAATTATTAATCTTAAGTCATAATTTGGAAATTTGAAATGGCGTATTTAAAAGGGAATTTTGGCATTTATAAACCGATTTATCTTAAATAGAAATATAAGAAATTAATTCCTTTTGAATTCGGATCCTTCAAAAAGGAATCGTTTCTGGTTTGATTCCAAAAGGACTCGATTTTTTGATGTTTTTTTATAGATAAAAAACGCCTAAAAATACTAATCGGCGAGTCCCAGCCATATCACACAGTGGGTGCCGGGGCCCCCACTAATCTGAAAAGATTACTGTATTTAAAATATGAAAATTATTCATCGAAGTGTTAAGCCACGGCCGATTTTAACAATAAGGTTTTTCCCGGGGTTCTTTTGGGGGGCTCTTGATATTTTCCTGACGTTTCGTCTACATGCGGCAAAATTATCAAAGGTGGGTCCGAGGTCGAAGAACCTTCCCCACAAAACAGTCAACCGTAGCCGACAGGAGGAGTTCTTCGACCTCGGACCCCCTTTTATAATGTCTTCGTAGTAGACGAACGAAAAATCCCAAAAACATGGCAAAGCCCGGAAACCTATAATGAATGAAAATTATTATTTGATAGGGTTCGATTTAAAAATTACAATCCTTAGATTCAAATTTTATAAACTGTATCGTATCCAGTTTTATTTACTTCATTATTATTATTATTATTAAAAATTAATTTTCAAAGATCCGACATATGTATCCTATGGCTCTGACACCATAGGGCTCATGCGGAAGGCATTGTATCGAAGACCACCCCGCGTCCGCTTGGTCAGTGATCTTCGGGCAAACATTTGCCTCAGTAAACAAAGGGGCCCAAGGACAAAAAAATTCTGCATTTTCATCACCAGTTGTTTGGATGAATGTTGGCATGCGGGAATACACTTCCCGCTCCCCCAACACTTTTCCTTCTGCCTCCCAAAACGCCGACAATGGGAAACCAATCCACGTTATACTCCGGATAGAGCCTCCGAAGTTCGCCAAGAAAATCCTGATATTTGGCCGTTTCTCCCTTCCCCTTTAAAATCAATGTTAGTTTCCGCTGGGGGGAGAACTCAATCACATACCTGGAATTATTCCTTTTATCAAGGAGAACGATATCAGGTTTATTGGCGCGAACTTGATGCGCAGTTGGAAATTCATAATTTTAATATATGCGACAATTATCATTTCCACTACTGCCTCGATATCGCCGGGAGCAAATGGCAGAATTGCTGTTTCATCGATGCCGTAATAATTCTGGGTGATAATAAAGTCCCGAAGCCCATCGTTATGTCGGTGGATGTAATTACTAACAGCATGCACTGGACAAGCTGACAATAAGTGCATAAGTTTTCGGGTTGTTGTCGACAGGCTCGACAAGGAGTATCAGGAATGTTAAAAAAATGACTTCGGTATACCAATGTGTTTATCACCCCATCCTGGCATGCTAGAGGAAACCTTTGGTCTCAGACTTGAGCTCAGCAGATTTTAAAAAACCCCAAAATGAGGTTTCGAGATAGTTAAGTTTTTCTATGTTTGGGGAAAAAAACTCCGTGTTGCGGCTTATTAATGTGATCTTCTAAGAGCACTGTGTTCTGCTTTTTAAGCTTTTATTTAGTCTCAAGTCTTGAAGGATTGGTCGCTTTGGGTTTATTGCAAATCGGGGGACCCAATTTTTCCTTTTCCCCCGCTCCTTAAAAAGAAACCCCAAATTATTTTCGTGTGCACTTACCAGCTGCATAGTGGATCAGTAATATTAACGCAAGCAAGTCTTAAAACCCGGTCGATCTCCCATACACTCCCGAAAACCACGACCCCCCTGGGGCGGGGAAAAAAACGGGATGTTGATGAGCGCGGAAGGATGCTACGGTGAAGATGCATCTTTTTTTCCCCCTCGCTTTTCCCCCACTTAACCCCCCAAAAGGGAAAAAGCAATACAGGAACCCCCAGCATTTTATGCAAAACCTTATTTTTCCAGATAATTGGATTCTAAATTATCCAAAAGTCCCTGAATTTTCTGAGCCGGTCTTTACACTTTAAATCTTGAGTCCTTTTTGGTCGTTTCCCTAAAATCGATAATTCTCGTTGTTTTGTAAAGGCAGAGGCACTATCGGCAAGCTGGTCAGCTTCTAAATCTTTTCCGTCCGGCCCTTAATTACAAGTTTGCAATTGTCGGGGGAACCCATTCCAACATCTCGGGATATTCGTGAACCACTTTAAGAGACTGCTTTTTTGCTGTTTTATTATTATTATTTTGGCACCCACCCAGTTTCCCCCTGCCCCCCTATGGTCCCACTTTTTCCCAAGAAATAACTTGTTTTTACTTTTTTGGGATTGGTTTGAATTTGTAAAAGTGGTATTTAAAATTGTAAATAAATTTTTTTTGTATTAATTTTGTAATCATTTGTATTTGGAAAATTTTTTAATTATTATTTTTTAAAATTTTGACATAAACCCAATTTTTTTTTTTTTAAATCCAGTGTTTTTTTACAGCTTATCGAATAACCTTTTAAAAAGTTTCCAGGATGTTTTTTTTTTTTTTTTTTTTTACATTTCGCTATATTTTTCGTTTACCCAAACCTCGGTGATCACTTGAAATTTTTTCCCCTGCTCGAAAAAATTGAGCTTTAAAAACTAATTAAACCTTTTTTTATCAAAATTTTTATATAGTCAATTTTAAAAATTTTGTTTTCTTTTTTTTTTTAAAAAATATTATGATTTCTTTTTTTTTTTTTTTTTTCTAGTATTTACCTTCACATTAATCTGCATTAAGAAAAATTTTGTTTAAAATTAATTTAAAATTTTTATATAACTGACTCCAATTAGTTGAGATAATTTATAAATTGTCTTTTGGGGACAAGGGTTTTCCCCCCGGTGTTGATTTAAAAGAAAATTTCTCCCAACAACTTTTTGGTTGGCAATGCGAATATCCCACATTTAGTAATTTTTTTTTTGATTTAAGTTTTGGGGAAAAATTTTAATGGCCTTGGGGAAAAGGAGTTTCAAAGTTTTAATATTTAAAAAAATTTTTTTAATTAAAAACTAAATTAATCAGTATATTGCTGTTCTTTTTTTGTGAAAGCGATGTTTGGCCATAATATTTTTTAAAAAAATTTTCATTTTCGGGCCCATCTGGCAGACTTAGTTATTTTTAAGGGTTTTTTTTTTTGGGAAAAAGTTTAAAAATTTTCTTTTTTTGGGACACCTTATTTAAAAACACCTTCAAAATTGATCCCGGAGAAAAAAAAAAGTAAAATATTACACTATTTCTGAATATCAAACCATTTTTTTTTTGTTATATTTCAAAACTTTTAATTAATTGAAATATCCTGATAAAATATCTTACTTAAGGGGTGGTTGATACCTTAAAAATTTTCAATTTCTTAAAATCCCAAAGATAACGTTTATTTATTGATATAACTTCATTAGCTGTTTTTGGTATATTAAATTATAAAATAAAAAAACAAAACAGAAAACATTTTTTTATTCAGAGTACATTAATAAAATAAGATGCTTATATTTTTAAAAAAAAAATTTAAAAAAGTTGGAAGGGGGTTTTAAAGGTTTAAAAGGGGGTGTCAGGGGTTTTTTTTAAAAAGCAAACGTATTAATGACGAAAAAAAAATGTATGCAACTGCACGCAGCAGAACTTTTAAGTAAGAGAGCAGACAAAGTGGTGGTTTGGGTTTTGCAGCTGGATTAAAATGGATGCTTGAGTTCAATTTTGGAAACGGGCCATTGATGTAATGTGTTTAAATAAATAGTCATCAATATTTAGTTTTTTTTAAAAACAAAAGGTGTTTAAAAAAGGGGAAAAAAAAAAAAAAGAAAAAAACTTGTAAAAGTTTTTTTACCTTTTCCTTATTAATATTTAACCCCAAATATAGGGAATGTCTTATTTTTTTTAAAAATATTTTCAAAGCATTAATTTGATATGAATGCAAGCCACCTTGATGACCACCCTCTGTAAAATCACGACATACGTTTTGGGGAAAACTTTAGTGGTGAAAAATCAAGCACCACAAAATCTTTTTGTCCCGTTTGAAAAGGAATATTTTTTATTAACCTTTTAAAACATATTTTCTTTTTCCCGCCATATAGGGATTTTCTAACAACCTATATGGTAGCTGGCATTACCTAAAATGACTAAAAAGGCCTTTTCAAATTGGGTAGATCATTCTAACCCCCCTTTCCTCAAAATTTTCAGCTTTCATCTCGCCAGGGAATCCCCCGTTTTTGTTTTAGTTTTAAAAAAATTTTCACCATCAACAACCGTTTTCTGAACCAATGTAGACTAATTATCAAAAGGAAAAAAATTAAGTACTTTTTTTTAAATTAAATAATTTTTAAAGTTTATAAGAATGGAAGTTGTTCTATAGTTTAATGTTTTAAAAAGTTTTCGGGTTTTAATCATATGTATGAAAGAGACCCTAACTGAGGTATCTACCGAATCTGTCATATATATGTTTTTTTTCAGGTACCCCTTATGCAAAGTCTAAGTGTTACCTTACATTCAGAGTAATCAGTTCAAAATGATGATTTCGTAGTCTCGAAACCCCGAGATAAATTTTCGGAAAAAGGGGAAAAAGTAAGTGGCAATAAAAAATGCATCGAGTGATTTTTAATTTTTCAAATTGGGATATACAAAAAAAAGGGAAATTTTGAAGCTAATGCCGGAGCAGAAGCTGTAAAAATATTTAAAAAAGAAACAGGCTTCAGCTTTCGGGGCAAGAGGAAGCTTTTTTTAAAATTGTAATTTATAAGGCAAAAAAAAAAGGGAAAAAATCCCCCATTTTTTTTTTTTTTTTTTTTTTAGGATAATTAGTTTAGAATTTTTCCTTTCCCAAATTTACCGTCACCTTCCCAAAATTTGGGAAAAAAGATGTTCGAGAAACCCAGATTTCAAAAAACCCAAAGATTGTTTTTTTTCCCCCAAACCTTTTTTACAAAAATTTAAAAACCCCTTCTCTTCACTTTTGGGGTTTTTCCTTGTGTTCAAATTTTTTATATTTTCTTCTATTTCAGCAACTGACTAATCCTAAAAAATACATTCATAAAATATTTAAACTTAAAAAAATTTTGGGACATCTGAGGATGTATTTTTAGAGTACTTTAAAAAAAGTTTTACCTTTTTTAAGATCACTATTTTGATAAAACATTTTTCAAAAAAAAATTTTTAGGTTATATTTTCTTCCCCGTCTCATCAAGCTCTGAAGTGGGTTTCAATTTTGGGTTTTAAACTTTTTTAAAAAAGAAAATACATTCTTGAAATTTTTCACTAAAAAAAATTATTTATGGTTTTTTTTAAAACCAATAAAAAAAAAAACCTACTCAAAAAACAATAAATTTTTTTTTCAATATAGACTTCACTTAGATTTTTTTTTTGGGGGAAAAAAAAAAATTCAAAGTTTTTTGACCCCCCTGTTTAATTATTTTAAAAAAATAAAGAATTATTAGTATTTACTATAGAAAAAAAAATTTTTCATCCCCCGTCATTAAAAAAAAAGGGTTTTAAAATTTTAAAAAACGGTTTTCGCTGTCGTTTCAAAAAACCTATACTGGTGTTTTTTCATAAAATTTTTTTCCCCAAAAATTTTTGGGGTCTACTATATAAACGTCCATTATTTTTTATACAATTTATTTCTGGTTAAAATATTTGTATCAAAGCCCCAAAAAAGTTTGAAGGTTTAGGGGAAAGGGCCAAAAGCTGTAAAAAAAAAATTTTTTTGCGTGCAGGGCAGGGGAAAAAAGGGCCCCAAAAAATTTTGGAATAAATGAAAGTTGACTTTCCCCCAAAAGTCAAGTTCAAAGTAACTGTATTTCATTGTTTTTTTTTATTTTTTGCCAACATTAGGGGTTTGGGGAAAAATGAAAATTTGCTTGTAAGTCTTAAAAAAAACCCCAAAAAAGGGTTTGGGGGTTTTTTTTCGCCCGCCCGGGGCGAAACCCAAAATGGGACCCCCGCTCTCCCCCGGGGAAAGTGTTGCCTACCTACACCCTGCGCAGAACTAAGGAACCTTTAGACAGGTTTTTAAAAAAGGGGGACATTTTTTGATCAAATAGGTTTGGGGATTGGGCTTCCAAAAACCCTTTTAAACTTCCTTGATGAAAGCCCGTATTTTTTTCCAACCTATATTGCCCCCAAAACCCCTTTTTTGGGGTTTCGGTGGCGCTAGACACAATAAGAGTCTATCGCGGGAATTAAAAAATGATGGCAAAAAGGAAAAAAAAATTCATTCAAAAAAAAAAAAGGGGGGTTAAAAATTTTTGATTTTTAAAAATTTTTAAAAATTTTTAAATTTTTTGGGCCCCTTAAAAAATTTTTTTTAACAAAATTTTTTTATAATTGGTAATCTATGTTTTATAAGCAAGAAAGTTTTGGTTTTAAAGGAAGGCCAGTACTGTAGAATAATTTTTTCCACGCATAAAAGGGGAAAAAAAAAAAGGGGGAAAAGGGGAAAAAACCCTTTTTGGGTTTTTAAATTAAAAAAAAAGGTCAGGTCCGGACTTTTATAAACCTTTTAGTACCCGATAAAATAGCGATTAGTGTAAAATAAATGACAAAAAAAATTTTTTTTTTTTTTTTGCCCCCTATTTTAAAGTTTTTTTTTTAAAAATTGGGGTTTTTTTTGGGGGGGTTAACCTTTTTGGGGAAATTTTTTTAAAAAGACAAGCGAATAACAGTTTTAAACAAATCGTCGGTTTTACATCCCAAAGCCCTTTTTGGGCCCCCCAAAATATTAGTCTACATGTAAGTTACTTGGCAGAGTTCGGGGTCTTTAGTTTACAAAGTTATATTAAAATGGCACTCCCACTAAATAGCAAAAAAAAAAAGGGGGCTGTATTAAAAGAACATTTTTTTTTTGATGTTAATTTTTAAAAAAAAATAAAAAGATACCCCTGTCGTAAAACCGAAGATCTGGAAAGACCAACAAAATGGTATAAAAAGGGGTTTTTAAAAATTTACCTTTTAAAGGTAAAATGTGATTTTTTTAAAAATTTTATTTTTTAAATTTTTAAATTTTAAATTTTAAAGTGATTGTTTGTCGATGTCCTTTTTTCATATGTCTAAAAAAGCTGTAACTTTTTTTTTAAGAAAAACCCAATGATTTTTTTTAAAAGGGAGGTTTTTCTGGGGTATTAATTTTAATTAAATTTTGCCAAAAACAAAGTTTTCTTTCCCCCTTTTTTTCCCCCCTTTTTTTCCCAAATTTTAAAAATTTTTTAAAACACTGTTTTTTTTTACAAAATTTCCTGGGATTTTTTTTTTTTCGCCGAACTAAAAGGGTATTTTAATGACAGTTCTTTTTTTTTAGACGGAAAATTTTTTTTTTTTAATAACCCATTCTGTGCCTTTTTTTTAACCCAAAATTTTCCCCGATGGTAGGTAAAGGGTAAATAAAAGTTTTTTTAAAAAGTTTGACCATTACCGGGTAAGGGGGAAATTTAAAAGTTTTTTTCCTTTTTAAAAAAAGTTTAAAACCGTTTTTAAAAAAATTTGGTATTTCCCCCTTAACTCCAAACAGTGTGGGTGTTCGGTTAAAAAAAAAAAGATTTTCCGGGAAAAAAAAAACGAGTTGTCGGGCGTTTTGCTCTTTGGGATCAAAAGGGGAAAAAATTTTTCTGTCATTTAGTTGTGCCATAAAAAATGTAATTTTAAAATCTTTAAAGATTCCTAAACCATTTTTTGAATCACATTTTTGGGGGGGTTGGCCGTGGAGGGCTGAAAGTCCCCAAAAAAGTGGGGGAAAAAAAGGGGGGGACAGAAACCGGGGTTTTTTCTATTTTATTTAAAATTTTTTTGCTTTTTTAAAAGTGCATCGCAAGGAACCCCTTTTTTTTGTTTTTATTCTAAAAAAATTTTTATCCGAATTCCCCCGGGCTCAGCCCCAAAAAAAATTTTAGCAGGCAAAAAAAAACAACCCCCCACCTTTTTAAAAATCTTTTTTTAAAAAAAAATAAAATAGGGTTTTTGCGTAAAATAAAAAAAAAAAAATTCTTTTTCTTTTTTTTCCCCCCCCTATTTTAAAGTTTCTTTGCAATTTTGGGGGTTTTTTTGGGGGGAACCATTTTGGGAGAATTTAAAATGACAAGTTTAAAAAATAACAGCTATTAATAAAATCCGGGTTTTACATGCCACGTACCTATTTTGGGGCCAACTTTTGTCTACATGTAAGTTACTTGGCAGAGTTCGTATAGTCTTTAGTTTAAAAAGTTATATTAAATGGCACTCCCCCTAAAAGCAAAAAAAAAAATGGGGACTGTTTAAAAAAGAACATTTTTTATTGATTTAAATTTTTTTAAAAATACATAAATAGATACCCGCTGTCGCTCAAAACCAGAAGACTCTGGAAAGACCAAAAAAATGGTATCAAAGGTGGCTTAAATTCACCCCCCTTAAAAAGGGGAAAAATTTAAAAATTTTTTTACAATTTTACTTTTAATTTTAATTTAATAATGTGATGTTTGTCGATGTCCCTTTTTCATATTTTGCTCCAAATGCTGAACTTCGCGAGAATAGCATAATGATTTTTTTTACCCCGCTTTGCGGGGGTTTTTAATTTTTTAATTTTAAAATTTTTACGAAATACAAAGTTTTTTATTTCCTTTTTTCCTTCTTTTTTTTCAATTTAAATTTATGACACGTTTTTTTTTACAAAAATTTTCCCGGGTTTTTTTTACTGCGCCGAACAAAAAAGGGGATTTTTTAAGACAGTTTTTTTTATGCTAAAGGGGGAAAAATTTTTTTTAATTTGAAAAACCCCCTTGCTGTGTTCTTCCTTTAACCTTCAAATTTTTTCCCGATGGTAGGTACTGTAGTATATGAATAAAATTTTTAAAAATTTTTTGCCCCCTTTCTGGAAAAGGACAATTAAACTTTTTTTTGTTTTAAAATCCCGTTTAAATCCGCTTTAAAAAATTGGTATTCCCTTTTAAACTCCCCAAAAAGTGTGGATGTTCGGTTCCCAAAAAAAATTTTCCGGAAAACTGCGAGTTGTGGGGCGTTCTTAGCTCTTTGAATCAAGGAGAAATTCAACTGTCATTTAGTTGTGCCTAAAAGTGTGTTTTAAAGTCTTGAAAATTTTAAACCATTTTTTGAATCACCGGTGGCGGGCCTGGAGTGGCAAAGTAAAAATGGGGGACAAAGAAAGGCTCTGAAAAAAAACCCGGGTTTTATCGGGGTTTTGGGATTGCTTTTTGCAGCTTTTTTAAAAATGTTTTTGGATTCTAAAATTATCATCCAAATTTTTGGGGTAACCCCCAATTATAGCAGGAAAACAAGCAACCCCCCTTTTTTTTTTTTTTCTTTAAAATGATCATTATTTTTTGCAGAATTTGTATTTATTTTAAAACATCAAAAAAAAAAAATATTACTTTTTGATCGGGGAGACTGACTCCCTATTTAAAATTTTATTTTTTTTTTTTTTCTCTTTCTTTTTTTTTATTTTTTTTTTTATTTGATTTAGGAAAATTTTTTTGATTGGCAAAGAGGTGTACTATCGATGTTTTTTTTATCAACATCAAAATATAAAACCCCTATTTTTTGTTTTTGTAAGGTAAAAGGGAAAAAAAACTTTAACGATTTCAAGGGACGAGATATCGAAGGATAAAATATATAATAGTATTGGTAATTTTTTTCCGGTTTTCCTTAAATTTTTTTTTGGGGAAAATGTTACATTATTAATTTATTATTGCTGTATTGAAAAATATCATATCAACCTTTAAAATTTTTTTTAAAAATAAGTATTTCTTATTCCTAAATTATATTAATTTGTTATGATGAATCTGACCGTAATTACAGAAGGCTTGCTAGTGATAGATATCTTGTTGTCTTTTTTATATGAATTTTTTTTTTTTATTACAAGTCTATGACAGTTTTGGTTTTGGCCAGAATTTTGGTGGTTGCTAAATGGAACCCATGTTTTTGGTTACTTTATTCTGTGTTGACTTTGCCGTCTTTGCATATGGCTTGTGTGTATTCTTTTAATAAAAATTAATAATTATTTTTTAATTATAATTTTGTCCAACATAAAGTAATTTTAATTAAATAAAGTCAAATATGGCGAATTTATTAATTAAAATGCAGAAATATAGTGATACAATGTGATGGATTTGTTTATAAATTATATTAATCTCATTTTATTTTAACTTACTTATATAACAGTAGAATTCGAAATTGCATTGTAATGATTTTTCATTAATTTTTTTTTTTTTTGCAGTATATTTTATTTTGTTTAAAAAAATAAAAAAAAAATAAAAGATTTTTTAAAAAACAAATTTATGAGAATTTCTTTTTATATGTATTACCTTCTGGGGGGGTTCGTATAAATACTTTTTTTTTAAGTAAAAATCTAATTTTTTTGGACCTATTAAACAAAGAAAATGTTGACAAAACTGTCACGATAAACAAAAAGTGAAAAAAAAAATTACTATACAGTGCTTTTTTTTTAAAGGCCAAAAGGGTTTTACATGATAAATCTACCACTCCATGTTGGGGCCACTTTACTACTACTTTATAGCTGAAAATTGAAAAGGTATAACATCAAGGGTAAGAAAATTTTTCATTCACAGTTGTATCAAAATAACCTTTTACAAATTATAAAAAAAAAAATTTATTTTTCAATAAAATATATTTTTTGTATCCTTGTGTATCAAAAATGTTGTCACTGTCACATATCAGTAAATGTCATTCATATTTCTACAGAAATAAATAAAAAACCCAAAAAAAATATTTTATTACAAAAAAAAACTGTAAAAAAATATGCTACAACATGCAGTTTGAACCGCAAATAATCCTGCATTTTTATTCAATCAGAAAGCCAAATGGTAGGAAAAAAAGACCGCAAAAAGAAAAAGGGAAAAACAAATTTATTTATTTTTATATGAAATATGTAATAACGATAATAAAAACATAATACTAAATACATTAGGTGTTTTATTTAAATGTTTTGTTTAAAGTGACTATCATTTACTGCTAAAAGTATCCCCAAAAAAATCGTAAAAATGTCTTTTTCATTGCATAATTTCTGTGGTGTAATACCGCGTGAAGCCTCGATAATTCTATCTTTAGTTCCTCAATGTGTTCAGGCCCTCTCTCACAATATCAAAGACTTTTATCACAGACAATATCAAGACAAACAAAAGACAAAAAAAAAACAAGACAAATATCCCCAGTAAAAGTAATCTAACGGCGAGATATCCGGACTTTGAGCTGGCCATTTAAAGGGGCCCCAAAAAATCCAATCCAGCTACCCGGAAATATATTAATTAAAATTCTGTGACTACAGCTGCATTATAAGGGGGGGTCCATCATGCTAAAATATTATTTAGTGATTTTCTATGTCAGACAACCCCTACTGTTTCCAAACGTTCTAAATATTTATCAGTTGTTAGTGTACCTTCCCCTTTTAAATACGGGCCAATAATTTTGTTTCCCAAAATTCCTGCCCAAACATTAACCCTCTTACGCCATTGGGTATGCGTCTGGTGAATTATGAGGGATTTTTTCGAGTTTATCCTTGTGTTTTTTTTTTTTTTCGGTACCGTTGGTAGAAAAATAACTTTCGTTCGTAAAAAGAATGAGATTCAAAAATTAGGATTAGTATTGATTCTATCCATCCAGTACTCACAGGTACCATTCGGGCAAAATAATCCTGGGGTAACAGCTTTTTTTCATTCCTTAATTTATAAGATTTGAATTTTTCCTGCTATAAAGCCTTATAGCCTCTACTCCTAGACCTGTCAAAAACCCCCCCGCAAGCTGACTTGATTTGTCGATGGATTTTCCTTGGTCGCCAAACACAGGTCATTTTAAAATCTTCGGTTTACATTGGCGTTTCTTTTTTTTGGTACGTGTGAGTCTTCAAAACAACCAGTATTT